>JAQMCW010000005.1:10387999-10402847 GCA_030068335.1 Chrysichthys cranchii
CACACACACACACACACACACACACACACACACACACACACACACACACACACTCTCTCTCTCTCTCTCTCTCAATGACTATACACATGTTCACATGCACGCGCACACACACACACTCTCTCTCTCTCAATGACTAAATAGAAATTACACACACGCACACACACGCTGTACAAAGCAGCACAGTGAGTGGCAGGTGGGTGGGACAGATGTCTAAGCGCTGTTGCATGTGAGACAGTTTGGTCTGGAGAGAGATTCACCACAAAGCCTATTTCCAACATTTTCCCAATTAACCTCCATCAGTAAGGGGTCTGTGCAAATCCAACAAAAGTAATGTGACCCGCAGTCAATAGATCAGCTGATGGACGGGGTGATGTGTGTGACTGGGGTGGGACGGCGCTTCTTCCTCTTAGACATCACCAGTTGAAAAATGCCTTCACTCTGTGCTCGTTTCTCTACACGGCCTCAGCGAGTTGTCAGCAGCGAGAGGCACGGTGGAGTGGCGATGGCGATTGGTGCGAACCACAAATCAACCTGTGATTACAGACTGTGACAGCTGCACACGCACGGCCTCAAAGACACTGCCTCGCTCCTCCTTGATGTTATGCAAATGTAAACAGCTGTCATTTCTGAAGCCGTCGTCACCGCGCTTTCCGCCGACGTGGAGATCGAAGGCTTCTGAAAGCGACTGAGCATGTGTGTTTTTAATCTGAGCCCCATTATCACACACGACACTGAGCCGAGAACAACAAAGATGGCAGGAACAACAAACAAGGAGGGGACAAAAACGTGAAGAAAAAAAACCCCCACATAAAGCGAACAGGAGTCACTAAGAGATCAGGCCTTGAGATCGGGAGATGTGAGGCGTATTATGAGGCGTTCGCAGTCCTGTCACCTGGACTCTCTACAGGTGTGGAAAGAGGCTCACATGCACGCACGCGCAAGCACGCTGGCTGTAATTAAGCTTCTGTATCGACAAAAGCCACCCTTCATCCTCAGAGAAAACCACGCTCCTTTTTTCATCCTTTATCATTAAAACACATCAAAAGCAAAAGCTGCTTTTATAAGCAAAAAACAGCATGAGAGCTAATCCCTCCTATGCAGAGAGACTAAAGTTCTAGCAATTTGTTTACTGTGCCTCTTAATAGATCAGATTTACAAAAAAACGCTGAACATCCATAAGAAAGCAAATAACATATTTAAATTAATTTCTGCTCGGCTTCCTTTTGGTTTTTGGGGAAAATAATGAAAGTAATAAAAGAGGAGACGAAGAAGCCTCCTGGATCATCACCTGTGCTGTAATCAGGACCAGCTGCTTTTCTCACAGTGTTAGATTAAGGACTTGATCTCGCGCTTTCTTTCCCCCAAACTACAGATTTGAACAGCAGAGCTGCTTTTAAAGTTGTTTCAGTGTAGAAGATTTGCATTCCTCATACCATAGTTTAAAAAAAAAAAACAAAAACAGCCTATGCACACATATTTTTCAATTTACAAAAATCAGAATTACAAGTTTAACCCTTTAACAAGTTTAACAGGTTTAACAAGTTTAATAAAAGAGGGTTTAACCCTTTACAGGGCACTAACTGAAATACGTGGAAATTCCAAATTTCAAGCCTAGAGTGGGTTTTTTCACTATTGAGACTTCTTACATTTTTTTTTTTGTTTAAATTTTTATGTTGCCAATCAAGATCAACAGAGTTTCCATGTACAGTACTGTGCAAACGTCTTAGGCATATGCCAAGAAATGTGGAGAAGTAACAGTGACATGGATGAAATAATGAAATTAAACCTTTGTAGTTAAAAGAAAAACAAATCCTACAACATGCAATAAACCCACACACACACACACACACACACACACACACACACACACACATATATGTATAAAATACTGTACAGGTGACTTCAAAATTCTACCTTGAAGATGGATTCTACAGCAACATGGTGTTACCTAATAAACTGAACAAAGTCGATATTTGGTGTGATGAGCTTTTGCTTTTTTTTAATACATAGTAGTCCCAAGTACAATGTGTACAGTTTTATAAGGAAATGAGCTGTAAATGTTTCTGAGCATCTTGGAGAATCTGCCACAGTTCTTCTGCAGACTTTGACTGCTACACTTGCTTATTTGTTTACATGCAAATCCCAGGAGCCTTCTTTATGTTTTCTGTCTGAAAAGTGGTCTCTTATGTAATATGCTGCCTTCTTTACTGACATACACATTTTTTCAAATACAAAAATTTTTATTTTTGGAAAAGTAATGTTTGGGCATATAAAATGTTTTTTGACTCAGTAATGCAGAGTTCATAAAAATAAATATGTATAATACAATTTGTACTAATTTGCATTATATCTGGCTAAAATTTGTACTATATCTGGTGTAGTATTGTATTTTTGAACAGAAATGTTGTGTACGTACTTTAGCAAAGAAATGGTCCTTTAAGTTCCTATGTGATTTGCTTATATATTTATATATATGTGATTTTTTTTTTTGAATATGTTAGATTTGGAAGCATAAATACAGTCATCCCTCACCTAGGTGAAATCCGCGAAGTAGCCGCCTTATATTTATTTTATTATTTATATATGTTTTAAGGCTTTATAATCTCTTCCCACTCTCTTATTAATCTTCCCCACACTCTTATAAACACTTCCTCTGCTCTTAAACACTTTCTACACTCTTAAACCTACGTCATTTTAACAACATATAAAATTCTACATGGGTACTCACCCAACTTGAATGATCAAGATGATGAATTAGCTGTGCAGTACTGATGACGATGAAGGTGATGACGATGATCCGCTGATGAAATACATACTGTATTTTATTTCGATTTAATATTCTTTTAATATGTTTGAATTAACATTTTTATATTTTCTGTATTGCATATAAAAACCGTGACACAGCGAAGCCGCGATAGGTGAACCGCGATATGGCGAGGCACGACTGTATACTTTATCTCACTAATATTTCCACTTTCAATGTCTTAACATGTAAGCGATTATCAGTAAATCGCGTTGCAGGCATAAGATTTTTACAAGCAGATGATATCGAAGGGGGGATTTGCAGCTTTACTCATAAACTACAATTTGTGTTCATCAATAAGGTGAGACCAGACCTGTTATTAATCTAAATGTTCTCAGTGAACTGAAACGTGCACATCATAGCATTCGAATCCAACTGATCCGTGACCAAGTCCACCTTCAAGTGGGCCAGCTGAACCCAGCAATCACACGAATCCCACGGACAGGACTTTGGGGGGTCAAACATGCTCGGGCGTGGTATGACTTGGCTTGCGCGAGTACACGTTTAGTTACAATGATAATGAGGTCACAAACCCATAGGCATATATTATGTATCATGATATCCATGATATTTCAGAAAAGCATACTGGGACATAATTCATCATGACGTTGATATTATACTCCGTCGTTTTACCAATTGCCAAATTGTAATCGTTGGCAAATTGCTCTGGAATTAGAGGAATACTTTAGGCCAATGAAACAGGGACAAACCACCCTGTGATTGATTATTTTTCCTATAACAACATGCCCCATGGTGTTTTATACCTAATATAGCAAAGGAACATCAGTGAAATCCCACCCAAACATGCAAACTCCTTTTCTCCTAAGACTAAGAAAACCTTGGTGCCCTCAATTGTAATTCTGCTATGATTTATCATCGGATAATTATGATCTGGATGATATACATGATGTGGTTTATCTACGTTTCAGCGGCATCTGGATTTAAAAAAATCATGTGTGGCCATGTGTGTGAAAACAACACCAGACCACTGTCAGTACTCCCTTCATAACCTTTGTCACAGAATGCATGAAGTGTTAGGCGAGGGGCACATAAAGTGGCTTTAGGAGAAAAGCAGGCTACCTGCACACCACACACACACACACACACACACACACACACACACACACACACGAGTGTGTATGAGAATGAAATAAGGACACAGAACCAGACACACCAGCAATCCTTTTATCAGCAAGTGCACTTAAATCTAGAGACTTCAGCTTCATTAGCTCCATGCTGAACAACACACCATTAAAAAGTAGATTTTTACAGGAAATATCTTTGGGTGTATATTTCTGCTATGATGTTAAGCATGGTGTAATGGTGGGAGGAGAGACAGAGAGAGAGAGAGAGAGAGAGAGAGAGAGAGCAGCTGTATCCACACAGCTCGCATATTAAATCAGCTGATTGATTATCTGGGATGACAAAACTGGGTGGTTTTCAGTATTCAGTGTATCTGTGGGTAAACAAAGGACAGAGAGATTTCTATAGCAATCCTGTTCCCCAAGACAACCAGCGCATCCCGGTCACAGCACAATGGAGGACAAAGTGCAGGGGGAAAAAAAAAAGAATTAAATATATCTGCATTAGCTGTATAATAAATAATATCTATGGGCATAAAATATGCATAAGAGACTTTGGATTTAATACCCATTTGGAATCAACCCTTAGGCAGCCATAATGTGTGTGTGTGTGTGTGTGTGTGTGTGTGTGTGTGTGTGTGTGTGTGTGTGTGTGTGTGTGTGAGAGACCCCCACTTCTGACTACAGGTAAGAACCCACAGTGCAACTCATCACCTTTCTCTTTATTAAGCTCTATCAAACACGGACTAATCTGTCTAAAATTAGAGGCACGCTCAACAGGTAATGACTGCCTCGCATCCATTATTAGTTCATTTTCCCCAAATCAATCACTAGCCGAGCATGCTTTTTTTTTTTTTTTTTTTTTTTTTTTAAATGTCATCCTAAAACTTTTTGCAATCAATTAAGCTGAAGATTAATGGGGACAATTTGCCAGGAACAAGTCCTTCCTTGAAAAGGCCACGCCTCGACAGACTTCCAGGGCTGGTATTGATGTTAATTATAAATTTCCGCTTTCCTGTCAGACACTTAACCCGTCGCCGAGGAAAGAGCGGCGGCTGTGCAGGGACACACTATTTAAATATTCCTAATCCATTTTCGGGACACAGGTGACTGGTGTAAATTGCGCTTTCTGTTCTGTGTCATTTAAAGGAATCTGACAGGACATTGGTACTCTGGATCAACATGGAGGGGGAAGAAAAAAAGCGTTTTCTGTAGTGGAGGCATGGAGAATCCCCTCCCTCGGCTCCCCTGAGCGCTTCTGTCTGCTTGCACGTCTCAGGTAAACGCGCTGAGGTGTCGCTTCTAATTTGCCTCACATTTAATAGCACGCGGCGATGCCACATATGTCTGTCTCCTCTGTCCCCTGTCACCCATGATCTGTTCTACCCTGTGATTTCATACAAAAAATCCTTTCCCTGAATGAAACCGCAGTGCTTAAATGGAAATCAAAGTAAGAGATTAATATGGGTTTGACCTCAGAGACGTCCCAAAATAAAGTACCGGCCTGCGCGTGCGTCGGCCTGAAATCTACCCACCCACAATCCAGCAGCAATACTGAGAAGTAATTAAACTGCAGTTAAAGCACACTGCATCTCACGTAATGATAAAATAATAAACCGTATCTGTTTCATGCGAACACGTTACCTGGATCGATCTGATCTGTTTAGTTTAGCTTAATCGTCTGTCAGAAAGAAGAACAAGCCACGCGGCGTCCGCTTAGCTCTAATAGGATCAGCGTGCATATCAGGTAAAGTCCTAATTTTAAGAATAAATTGAAACAAATATGCATAACGACATACAATAAACCAGCAGAAGAGAATTTCAGCATCTACCCCAAACCTTTTGAGTTATAAAGAAGACGAGCAATACAGATTGAATTGGAGCAAGGGCAAGTTATTTAAAGATGTAATATTTTCTGAGGGGAAAAAAAAAAGCAAGACTGCAGTTTTAACAGTGTGGGGTTTTTAAAATTGTTTACCTGTGCACATATACTGTACGCTGTATACCGGTATACTGTTCTCTAAACAGGCTTACCTCTAAACATCTTCATGAGCACTGCATTCACTCTGATTTCAACTCACCTGGTAAGTTCTTGGTACACAGGCAACACAAGAATTATTGGCACCCTTCATTCAAAACTACTCAGTTTTCCTTTAAACAATCACTCTCATGGGCATAGTCTTTTTTTTTTTTTTTTAAACAATGGTATGGTTTCTCCCCGAAACGTATAGGCGAAAACACTGGCAACCCGAAACGCTATTTAAAACGATAGATCTTCTAAAAACACAAAAGAAACAGATGACAATTCGTCTTATAATAATGGCAATGACGATAACTTAAAAAAGTTCATTCGTTCAGCAAAAGGACACACTGATATTGATCTCACATTGATATTACAGGCTCTGCGTGGATATTCTTTTCATCAGATATTCATTTTCCGATTTCTGATTCTTGTGAAAACACTGGTTTTTCCACCCAAAGAAATGCCCTTGCTTATGCCATAATAGCACTTATTGTATGTAGTATTTGTTTTATGTGCTTGTTTCCGCTCCAACTATTTCTCAGGGTGCCAATAATTGTAGAACGTACTCGAAATACTGTAGATTCACGATAATCAGTCACCTGGCACTGCAAATACTTCAGTATAGATGACAGGCTTCGTAAAAATGGAGTTTGTTTACGGTACATATCATCGGCTCATGTGCATGTGAGCATGTGGGTGCACTGTGAGAGGGAATGAGATGAACGTGTTTACCTGTAGGATGTGGCTGCCCAGGTGAGACTCGAAGATCTCTGTGGCGACTGCACTGGGGCTCCTCCTTCTCTGCGAGCCGATAGCTGAGGGAAGGGAAAACACAAATCAATTGTGATGTGCAGTTTGTCTGTGTGCGTGTGTGTGTGTGTGTGTAGGCGTGCAGATGCATGAATGTCCCTACTTTAGTTCTTCCAAATGAACTTGGAAATGGAATTTGCCAGTGTGATTTAAACAGATATGGTAAACTGCTGAACAAACACTTCTGCCCCAATAATACTAAGCCCCTGCTACTGTAAATAGACAGATGCAAATCACGGCTTACTTATGGCTTGTGTCCATGCTCGTGTTGCATATTCATCCAAATGGGGCGCCGCAAAGCCCGCTGTTTATATGAGGGATAATATCGGCACAGTTATTCAACAGCGGAGCACCTGGAGAACGGCACCCTTAGGGCATTTTTTCTCCATGTCTCCACTTTAAAGCAGATTCAGGCACTGAGAGTGGTGTAGCTAAAAAAAATGGCCTGGGGTGATTTCAAACTTAACAGACCTTGTCCCACCAGAGCTCATTATTGAGAATTTTATAACAAAGCTCTGTGTACTTAATTTTCCAAGCTTAGCCAGGCGTTTGGATAATGTTGCTGAATTAAGTGCAATTAATGATGTAATAAAAGTGCTGAATGGCTATTAAGGACTCTGAAGGACCAGAAGCAAACAGTGCTGCACAGAGGGGAATGCAAGCAAGGGCACGTGGGGCAAGGGGGCAGATGGCAGGGCCCTGGAGAGGGCAGAAGAGCCGAGGACAGACTGTGGAACGAGAGGCTCCTGTCCTTCAGAGCGGCTCGGGGAAAACACTGCTATCTCCTCCGGTTACGCTCTCAGCACTTCACCCTGAGTCAGGCCCAGAGGACAAGCAAGGCCAGAACAGCACGGAGCACGAGCAGGGGACGAGACCGAGGCACACAGAGCACAGAGAGCAGGTGGGTCAGTGGCGGCACTGCAGGACAGAGAACAAACAAAGCACAGCCAGCAGGACCGAGTGCTAACTCACAGCAGAGGGAGCTGTTACACCCCGAGAGAGCAACCCAGCATGGTCAGAGAGGGCACACACAGTTCATGTTCATATATATATATATATATATATATATATATATATATATACACACACACACACAAATACATACATACACACACACACACACAGTTGGTTTGTTCCAGAACTTGCTACACACCAAATTCTCACACAACTAAGCGTTAAAAGATTAGCTTCTTCCTATCCATGATGCCCCATGTCTGTTTTTCAGGAAAGCATGATATATCCCAGCAGTACAAAACTCAAAACATGCCTTGGAACTTTATCTCACTAACGACTTTCACATCAGCTCTGTCAGCAGAAGAATTACACAGCCTTAAATTTTACATTTTCACAGCTTTATTAATGCATGCTGAAGAGTTACCGGATCCTTAAGATGACGTTAATTTTTCATTCGAGTCTGAATGTAAGCAAAACCGCAAGAAGGCTGTGCGGGAGACAAAGTGAAAGTAACTCGCATTTCAAGGAAGGCGAAGCTACCAAGCGTGACTTGCCCACATGTAAACATAAACCTCATTTCCGAACTCCATCCTCCCAATTTACTTCAATCAGAATGTTTTTGGTAACCAACCAGCATGGATGTTGAGTATTCTGCATCTGCATTGATTATTATGATTAAATAATGCTATTTTCCCCCCCGTTTTAGTACGTAATAGAACTGATTTCAAATTCTACTCATTACTGTTCATTATTTACTTTAAGGATGAAACGTATTGTCAAAACTGGTATCTCTAATCCCATGAGATTCAAATGGTTCAGATGGATTTCTTACTCTTTTTCAGCAGGATATTTACATAACTCTATGTGTCCTGGGCTTAAATAAATAGAAATATCATAATATGGAATAATTATCCAGTGGGCCTAGCTTTCATTTTTCCTGGATTGCCTGTAGCCTCAGATTCCAGCTCTTGGCTGACAGGAGTGGAACGCCTTCAGTCGTTGGAGCTCATCTGCCTTAAGCTTTGACGTGTTGTGCATTTTGAGTTGCTTTTCTGTTCACCACGGATGTAATATGTGGGTTTTTTGTTGGATTTTTTTTTTGGCTTCCACAGCCTTCCTGTGTCCGGCCATTCTCTTCTGACCCTCTCTCATCAACAAGTTGTTTCCACCAATGGAACTGCTGTTCACTGCATGTTCATGGTTGTTGGTTTTTTTCCCCATCTTTCTGTGTAATCTCTAGAGACTGTTGTGCATGAAAATCCCAGGAGATCAGCAGTACCCGAAATATTCCAAGCAGCCCATCTGGCACCAACAACCATGCAGTGTTCAAAGTCACACTTGAGATCACACTTTCCCCATTCTGGTGTTTGATAATTGCAAGTGTACAACAGTTCCTAATAAAGTGACTGGTGAGTGTATATACAATATAGCGAGCACTGTAGTGGGATTCTACAACTCAAGCTTTATCCTATCGCCCTCTCGTGTCATTGCTGTGATTTGGCACATACGTTCGCGCTCTCGTATTTAACGTTGCATGCACGCATACACACAAACACACAACTTAAAACAGGCAGCTCATACAAGACGACTGAAGAAAATATCAAAGATGAAAGCACACTTGACCAACTTCAATTATTATCCTCTCTAGCGTCATGCAGACTCAGAGGAGGAAATGATTCTTCTTTGCCCGTACAATAGCCCTCATCACAAGGATCCTTGCCTTTGAATGAGCACTGCATAGAAATCAGGCACAGATTGCTCTGAGTGCTGCACATTTCTTTGACCTTGGGGATCTTTTCAAACTCCAAACTAGATAGTGGTTAATATTTTATAATAAAGAAGTTAAAATGTTAAACCGGGCCCTTTCGATGAGTACGGAGGCCAGAGACGAGCCTCTCCGCTAACAGAGGAGCGCTGCTCTTAATGACGCTGGCATTAGTCATTCGGAGCAGCGCTTACGCTACAGATGGTCCATCGGCCTCATGCTGTCTCACATCATCGCAGACCCCCTGTGACATCCACGTCCATGTGCCAAATACAGTACTGCAGAAAAAAAATATATAAAGGCTAAATTAGTCTAATAAAGCTAAAGATGATGAATGTGACATTCAGAGGTGGTGCGCAGGTCATTCCGTGTGCTCACCTGCTAAGCAAAGATTTTCACCTGATTTTATAAATTGCTCAATGCGTGATTCTCAGAGCAAAGACCTTAATGTGACCTTCAATTAGGGTTTTTTTTCCTTCATATTTGCCTTAAGCGGGACCCTAAAGGAGATGTAACGGACCAAACCGTGAGAGCCGAAAGAAGGCCTTTTCCCATCATCGTCATCCTCAGACTCCCCTAGAGTCTGGGAAATTCCTCCTCTATTCTTTTTGCTTACAGAGCACAAACAGGGGAGGGGCAATCCAGCCTAATCTCTGCCTCCATCACAATATCCCATCCCCGCCTACATACACACTATATCTAGCACCGTGTGACCTGGAGGCAGTCCAGAGCAGGCGTATGACAGGTCTGTGTGAAGAAGACACAGCTGGAGATTCAGTGCTCCTCTACAGGTGCCCGAGCAGCCATGGAGATGAATATAATTACATATCGATCCCGGGCATTATGCTCTATTAATCTGCTTCATTTCTGCTCAGGCCGCAAATGATACACAAAGAGCAAGCTGGCAGAAGTTCAGGGGCTACACCGAGGCTGCTCTGTCACTGTCCCACGTCGTACGTCTTCCCCGTTTTAGCGCTGTCACACGGCAGATTGAGCAGAAATAAAACAAAAAATATGAAGGAAGCACTACCCAACGAATCAATGAATCCGGCAAGACACAAACAGGGTGAGAAACAGGATTCCATGCGAGTTTTTTATGCAAAAGACTTATGCATTATTCGATTCTTAATCCCAAAGCGTGGTATTCAGTAACTCTGGACTGTCAAGTGCCTCCAATGAAACCATTCGTAAAAGGTAGCTAAAAGGGTTAAAAAGCAAAAGACTATTTTTGTTGTGTCGCACTGCGGTATATAATTAGAACATTAGGAGGCTTCATAGGTATTAAACAGTAATTTGTTGAATCCAGGTGCACTTGGGGCATTCTTCAGTTCTCAGGCTGAAATTATTCAGTTGAAAGTATCGCCATTTCTCCCCTGCGGGATGGCAAAGGTGCATTATTCACAAGTCCTTGACTCAAATTCATGTAGATGCAAATGGCATAAGGACTACCCTGATACAGAATAATGCCATTTTATTATGAGAAAATATCCGTTTCCATTTAACATTTTCAATATTTAATGCCGGTGCTTAATACTGCCATGCTACAAACAGCGTTCGGTGCAAGAAAGCAATATATGCAATTTGATTCTCGGCACCGTGGCAATTTCGAATCGCAGCACTGTTTGAAAGTCAATTTAACTTTCGGTTTTTATAAGTCAACATTATTGCTATTGTTAATTTATTTCTCATTTAATGGGAAATTGGCAACATGGCCCCCGACTGTCATTTTAAATCTGCAATAATTTCGTCTGAAGCTTAGCATTCTTATTCCCTGGTCTTGGATTAGCGGAGCTAAATGGCAGCCCCTTGCTTTACCAAAGCTCAGGGGCAGGTACTGTTACACAAATTGCCAATTCAATTAACAGAGTGTAAATGCTCGACTGGCAGCTGGCACAGGCGACAGCTATTTTGGCAAGTGTCAGCCTTAATTCATCAAGCTGTCAAAGTGCTCACGGTCGGGAGCCGGTGGACACTGTCGGTGCCGACAACGCCACAATGGTGAAGTTGTATAATCCGGCTACACACACATAGATGTGCTCACAAACACACTAAACACACACATACACAGGAAAAGTATTCACTGAGGGGCTGCACCAATTGACCAGGCCCTCGCCTGGGTTTAAGCAGCACTGCGGATGTGTTTTCATCAGCTTGGGAAGATCGCTCGCTCACATCAAGAGCTGTTGTGAGGGCCACAACAAAAGAGTGCGATTTGGATCTTAGATCCACTGTGGTAACTGAATCAGCGCTACGAGCTCAGAATACTAATCTACCCCTGGATAAAGCACTCTGACTCCAGTCCCTCAATTATCCCCAAGACCACAGCTAACTTAACTCCTTACTCGACATTTTACCTAGGGAACATCCGACATCTTTTCAGCCCTCGAAGAAAACACGAATTTGAAACCGTCAAGAACGATCCTGCCTAGAGAGGGGCAGTTTGTCTGCCAACCCAGGAATCTGTGCCCATTTATTGGCTGATGGAAACCTGAAATGATGTTTACGAGTTGAAACGATTTTTTTTCCCCCTTCTGATTCTAATTACTTTGATTTAGCGCTTAACAGCGCAACAATGTCAGATTTCTCCCCTGTTCTCTCCGTTCATTTGCCTCCATCTTTCCTCCATGTCTTCTCTCATTAGACAGGCTAGCTTCCTCACAGAGTGAGACACAACAGGGCTTAATTGATAGGCCTCTAGACACACTCCAATTAGTGCTGAACGCTACACCGTTCACATACACGACTACACACAGATGCGCACGCGCGTGCACACACACACACACACCTACACGGGCGCACATTTACACCAAGAAAAACTGCATTGTGTTGCATAAATGAGTTTTAGTCCTACTTCTCTATTATTGCAGCAAAATGTTGCATAAGGAGGCCGCAGGACTTTCATAATTCTTTTATTCATTTGTAGGAGGGTAATGAAAAGCACACGCACTTCGAAAGAAGCTAGGCTAAAATGAGGCTGCTTCATTTCTATCAGCGCATTAACACATTAACACGACCCTCGTAACTATAACCAGAGAGAATGCTACCCTCAATACACAGGATTTTCCAACAGCAGAAACGAATCCATTTCTATTGAAAATCCCGTTGGAGCTTAGGCTAGGGGTCAATAAAATTACACATTCTTTCCTCTACAGTGGCTGCTTCTCCAAGGTTAGCCGTGACTTGCAAATATGAGAAGCCAAAATCTTTCAGAGGTTACCCGTCCAAAAAGAACGGCTCAGGGCGAAACGTGCAGCTCGGAGGAAAATTACAGGCTGACTTTTATTTGCAATCAGACCTACCATTGTCTTTAAGTGAAGGAATGAAACATTAATCAATAGGTTCAATTCTGAAAATTTCAGTTTCGGAAAGAAGGAACAACAAACATGTGAGAGGCCACAGAAAAGACCAGAACGTAAACCAGAACGTTTAGGGCTAGAATGTAAAATCTTTATACTGGCATTAATGGCAACATGTACTGTATTTGTGGCAGCAGATTATCCAACTAAAACCCAAAATAAGAAACGACTTATTCTCATTATTAATCCGTTAAAGTGGGGTTTATTAATGCGGAATGCAATTCCCAAACTTTCAGAGGCTGTTTGTTCTCCATTAACTGCTCTGATTGGATTCATGCATGTGTTCTTAACAACTTATTTACTCACTAAAATGACTGTAAGAAAAGCTCATCAAAGCTGTATTTACCATACCCGCACTCGTTCCTATTCAAAATATCCATTTTTTTCCTTTCAGCCTGTAACCCGGCCCTAATATTTTCTCAGAGTAAAAGGCATTTAATAATTCAGTGACCGATAATAATGATGGTTCCTGATCACACACCACTCACATGGTCCTGAATAAGTCATGGCCACGATGATGGAGGTTGAAGCATTTGTTTTAATTAGTTTCTTTTAATGCCTTTGACTGGTTTAAGTTTTCATGATGATGAGTTTAATAATCCATGTTCATCTTTCTCCTCATTTATATCGTTAAATTTTAAGCAGCTTCGTTCGCCATTAACGATGGAGCTTACAGATTTGCCCTCCACGCTTTTTCATCCTCACATTGCGCCACTGCTGTCCGTCTGCTTTTGCTCTTTTATTTTCATAATACCTGTGGATTTCAGTCCTAACAAGCATGTAAATGACAAGAAAGGCTATTATTATAGATATCATATTAAAGAAAGGCACAGTTTGGGATTTTGTGGCGGAAACTTTAGTGAACTGATCCTGCTAGCTCCTGCTAGCTCCTGCTAGCAGCTAACTCAGGTAATAGTGACGCGCGAATAACTTAAAGATTGATGGTTTGCCCTTTTTATCATTTATGATCCATCATTTAACTGATGCTGCTCTCAAGGAGGGAGGAGTGGCATATTCTCTCTCTCCCAGCAACACTAGCCAATCATGTGCATCTGTGAGCTTAGGCGTGCGAGAAATGGGCAGGGAAAGCTTTCTTCTGAGTGTGTTACGCCACTCACTGCACGTTGCATGCTGCAGTTAGCTGACTTCATGTCTACTGGAGGAAGCATGTGATAGCTTTCACCCTCCCTGGCTGGTAGCTGTTATGTAATGGGGAGACCAAACTGCAGGGTGAGAATTGGCCACGTCTAAATTAGAGAGCATGCCTTAAATAAAAATGTGTGTGTGCTTAAATGTACACCTACAGTAATTGTTTTTGTAACACATGTTGCAAAAACTGTACTTAAGGAAATGTACTTTAAGTGCATATCAGGGACAGTGGTAGCTCGGTGGTTAAGATGTCATGTTACTGGTCAGAAGGTCGTGAGTTCAAATCCCAGCACCACCAAGCTGTGTCTGCTGAGCCCTTGAGCAAGGCCCTTAAAGGGGTCATTGCAATGTTTTTCATTAATTTTGCGGTGGTCTCTAGTATGAATGAATGCCCTGTGAGTTGGTTTCGGTTGAAAAAATGCTCTGGTGCTCCTGTTTCAGGCTGTTCTAGTTTAGTGGAAGAGTGGGTTGAGGGAGAACGACAGGATTTCGGCTCTTACTCATGAATATTCATGACATGCAAACGTATCGCCTCTGATTGGCAAACAGCACTGTGACGCTCCCTCCAGTGAGGGAAACCTTGGGTGGAAAAGTTTAGTTTTTACTTGCAGCCTGTGTGCTGGTGGTCGATTGTCGTGATGGTACAGATCTAGGTTTTAAGAACAACCATGATGGAAAACCACGACTGTAGGCACCGAAACTGTAAAAGTCACCATGGTCAAAATGATTAGAACACAGAACTAACGAAGCATTATACTTCACTGGTGGTGTTCCAAAGACAAATTCCAACCATTTCTTCCTCAGTTCTTTTTCCTTGGGCAAGGCATGTAACGTTGATGTGTTATTGCCACAAATAGCACAGACACGAACATGTTCCGCCATGTTTTCAACTTGCTGTTAGCTCCT
>JAQMCW010000005.1:10409943-10420658 GCA_030068335.1 Chrysichthys cranchii
TTCACATGGAATTCCAATAAAATAGATTCATGTTTGTGGCTGTAATGTGACAAAATGTGGAAATGTTCAAGGGGGCCAAATACTTGTGCAAGCCACTGTACACAATCGGAGTCTACAGAGTGTCACCAGTGGAGGGCTACACACTCTAGCTGCGGTGACTCGCACATAAGACTCTTATTAAGATGTAATGGAGGAGATCAAGGAATACGGTAAGGCCAGCTGCAAATGTTAAACGCTAAAAGAAGGCCAGTGGTGAGACAGAGGCTAAGCACAACGACGTCTGTGAATGTGAGTGTAAAGGAGTGACAGCCAGGCACGAGTGTTTGAAAAAAATAAACCCCAAATTGAGTTGTATTTTCTTTTTACGCTTGCAGTAGTGATTTGGTAGATGTGTTCGGCTGGTTCCCAAACTTCATCCATGTTAATGAAACACCGCTGGCACTGATCATGCTGGCAAGCTGTGCAGGGTGAAAGAGAGATTAAACTCTTGGATGACTCAAGCCCTTTTGCAGCTAAGGTCAGGAATTATGTCCTGCATAAAAATATATTTTAGTGAGAATTCATTGCATCTCAGGAGCAGGGCTTGAATTTTTCATCCCACTGATGGATCACACAGAATAAAAAAAAAAGAAAAAAGAAAAAAAAAAGTAAAAATTAATATTTTTATCTAAAAAAAGAAAAAAAAAATACTGCTGCGTGTCCAAATGTGGCGCTAGGTGGAGCTTCACTGAAAAAGCAATATACTGACCACTGCATTTAATCACCAGAAAGAGACAAGAATCCTTTTCTGTCCCTGTGTCTATGTTTGTGTGTGTGTGTGTGTGTGTGTGTGTGTGTGTGTGTGTGTGTGTGTGTGTGAGCCAGATCGAGTTTCAGATCTGTGTGCAGGTCCAGTGTTTGTGCTCATGTCCTGATGGAGTGAGAGCAGGCAGGAAGCACCACTGGGAGAGAATGTGCACACTAAAAATTAATGAACTCTGAACTCCTCGCTGCGCTGCTCCTACAAATTGCATTGCCTCACAACTCGAGGGCATGCTGGGTGGTTTGATGCCTTCCCCGCTGTCCATCTTTCTGCTGAGCCAATTTTCATTTAAACCTAATTAAGAGCCTGAAATGAACATTATGCATTAGTTGAAGTGTCAGGATCCGTTGACTATCCTTAGAACGGGTCTTAGGGAAAAAAAAAAAAAAATCTGAGAAGGGAGAAGAGAGTGGAGGGTGTAAGAATTAATTATAAGATATTAGCATACAAGTCATCTCACTGCAAGTTAAGTTAATGGAAGAATTAGTTCCATCATGTGTTAAATAGTCAGAGCTGATCTAGTAGCGTTTCTTCAATTTATTACACAAAGGTCAGTTTATAAGGTGGCGGCGCAGAGCTGTACATGGCCGCAGAATGACAAAGGTCCTAACAGTGTTTAAAACTACAATAAAGCACCAATTACGCAGGGGGAAAGCAGATTATGGGCTGTGTTAGCATTACGGCGGCATGCAGTTTTGGCATACTGTATCCTATATCAGAGTGATTTAATTAAGATTGTTATCAGAGCTTATTGGAACGCTGCATTATCTACAAGCAATATCAACCCCAGCAGCTTCAACATAATGAACACGCTTCAGATTACACGTTAGCAACTCCACCTAATTGGGCTGCTTCCATGGAGTGCTTTTTGTCTCTCGTTTCACCATGGCCTTAAACGGCACTGCGGATGATGCGGCATTATCTGTGAGCGGCAGCAGACTGCAGGTGAAGCAGCCCAAGCCCTTATCACTCCTGGCCACTTATCACAGCTCCTCTCCGTCGCCTTCTGAAGGTCTTGCCCAATGCTGCTGCCTGTAATGGAGCTCATATGCAAAAAGGCGTCCATATAGGCCTTGACCCCCACCTTCACCCCCACCCCCACCAATGAATTGAGCAAAAACACACCAGGTTCCACTACAGAGGTATTTCAAAAGGGAGGTGTGGGGCGGAAGGGGAGGGGGGGAGGTATTTTCAGCAGCACTGTTGTAATTCACACCCTCCCGACTTCATCCACACCCTCTACCAAAAATAAAAAATAAAAAATCCTGTTTGAAATATTTTGTCCTGGATTGCATTAGGCAGGCTGAAATTAATCTACCATTACGGAGAAAATTTAAGACTCTAAAGCTTTGAGGGTGGCGGTAATAAAACAGTTTAACTGCTCTACTGAAAACATGATTGGTTGAAGGCAGCCACCAAGCGTTTTATCATGTGCTAAAGAGGAGACAGGGAGGAGAGAATGAGAAAATGGAGAGGTAGAGAAGACCTCAGAGCTGGTTTTAGTGCCATCCAGCCGTCTCATACTTAAACTACACATAAACACGTGACACGCTGCTAGCTGGATAACACTATACACGAGATCAGGACACACGTGTTCCAAAAAGGGACCGTATGTATCAGCATATATACACACCCTCAATACATCAGAACTGGAAATTACAACCATCACAGCACAGAAACAAAGCACCAGACCAAAAATACAAATTTTCGACTTAATGGTTGTTGTCCTGCAGTGTGTTTGTTTTTTTTTCCAATGTTGTGTGTCACTACTATTTGACACCTCTGGCACACAGAGCCAATGAGCCTCTAAATGTGCATTTGTGGGATGGGATTCTTCTGCTCACTGGAAGGCAAAATGTGCCCCATGGGGTTAAAGTTCACCCGAGGATGACAAGATCTTGGATGGCCATTTGTCCTGGCAGGTTGATGAAACCTCGCCTGAAGTCAGGACACTGCTAGCACATGACATGCACCTCTGAAGCGCGACAATAACCCTCCCATGCCAAGGGTCCCATGCGCCCTCTGATTTAAGAGCGTTTAAACCCTCTTGGTCATTTCAGGGATTTTTTTTTTTTTAATGACTTTAATATTGTCCTGTAGCTGGCGGACGGGTTTTTATGTATGCGGTTCATTTGATTTCTTTAACTAGTTTAGAGATGCATATAGTGATTTCATGATAAAAAAAAATCCCATTGGGGTTCTGTTTTAGAGCTGCGGACATTCATGTTTATGATCAAGTCATCGAAACCCAGTGCTTTTGACAAATTCTGTGTAGGACAAACTAGCGAGTGTTATTCATGGCTAAAAATAGCAGTCTGCCGGTTCAGAGGTTGAGAGGTAACCTAAATAAGCATAGTCCCATCGTGAGATTTGTTGGTAAAAATTCAACCAAATGCATTACACTGACGCACAACAACACAAAGCTGAATTGCTGGCGGTGAGCCTTTAAAAAAATATACAGCTTTCCGTTAAAACAGGTGCAGGCTGTAAGTATAGTATAAAGCCGGGGTGTTAAACTGATCTCTGGGCGGGTCACATCACCAGTTTTGAAGGGCCATAAACTATTATTGTTTTTAAGGTCATTTTAAGTGCATCTATTCTCTGATTTGATTATGGTTGTGAGTCAGTTTATCATATTTATGGATCCAACGAAGACAAAACTTTGTATTTTAGTCTTGCTGCAGCCTCTTTACTGTTGCAGTAAAAAAGAAATCATACCGACTGTTTCTCCATGTACTTAGTACTCCTCATCAACACATTTCTATGTCACAGCACTGGGTCCTCTATTTATGCATTTTTAGTCGATCACTATATCAATAGCAGTTAACACTGGACCCATTTCGGAAGTGTTTCTAGACATGCATCATATGCAGCAGGTCTTAACCAGCATTTAGACTGACAATGCCTCTCTGAGATAGACACGTAAAAAGCGTAAGTGCATGACCCTGTTCCATTTGTTTTCTCTCTATTTAAGTGCATAACATGCATTAGAGCTTTGGAAAAGACTTTCACTGTCTTTATGGTGTTTATCGATTCATACGTCTTCATCCTGGTCCAGGTTCATGGTGGATCCACAGCCTATCCCATTGCAGTGCACCATGCACACACACATTCACACATGTATTCACATCTGGGGCAGGTTAGTGGAGCTAATCCAGCTATCTGGATGTTTTGGTATAGTGAGAGGAAACTGGAGAACCTGTAAGAAAACTCAGATGAACTTGGGGAGAACATGCACAACTCCACACAGATAGCAACTCCAGCACAAGGTCGAGGCAGGGATCCTAATACTGTGAGGCCCCAACACTAGCCACTGTGCCACGCGTGCTGCCCTGAACTTTATTTAAAATCGTTATACTGTATATCATGATGTCTGGATTCTGCAAAGACTTTTGTACAATAATGATAATTACAGGCAATCAGAATAAAAACATACATACAAGTTTTCACTCTTTCCTGTTGCACTGACATTGTAGTATGTTCAGGCACTAGTTCTGTTCATATAAATCAAGTGCACTATTGTAAGTGTGGTGGTATTAAAAGAATACAGCGTGTAGGGTGTGAATTCTAGATAAAACAGTCCAGCGTGAAAACATTGCACGGTTCTGTACTTTGGGCCACATCCTTTTCTTTTTCTTTGTTTTTAATCACGTGAGGGTTGAATGAATAGAGGCAAGGGGGCTATATCTGGCCAACAGGGCTTGAACTTGATTATTGGGTTTGACCGTTATCAACACCTTGGCAAGGCCTTGTTAAAACACACGGACATCTGAGTGGGTTTTTTTTCTAGATTTCGCAAACGAAGGAAATAATATTCGAATCGTTGCAATTTCACAAAGCCAAGTGTGATTTCTAACGACATGGACTTTTAAAAACTTGTTAGAAATGTGATCATTGCGGGGAAAGTCCCAACAACACCATGCTCACAAGCGTTCCCTCTAAAACCTGTACCAATTTCCAGCCTGTGTACTTTTAACGAAGGAGGAGAAACCTGGTCTTGAAATGGAGGCTGAAAACCGAACCATTTTATGGCTTGAAAAGCTCATTTTGGTTTTACTGTGCGCAGTCTACTCTCTGCACACACGCCATGCAGATACATGTTGGAATGGTGTTTTACATAGAGACTATTCCTCCATCCTGGAATCTCATCGTCAGTTGTTGAGCTCCACCTCTGAGCTTGTTCTCTACTACTTTCCCACCCACGCTTAACCCAAAAGACGTATTCTGTGTCTTCTACAACATTAAATTCAGCCCATGAACGTCTTGATGATGAATTTTTCAGTACCGGAGTCTGACACCTCTGATCTACAGGCTGTCTGAAAACTCCAGAACCAATGAGAGTCAAACTACATACACTTAATTTTGTATTTATTATTTACGCCATGTTCACCCTTACAAATTTTCCCAACCACTGCATCATGTTTTTGTGGATTTTGCTCAGTATATCCAGATCGCCATATTTGCTCAACATCTTCCCATTGTACTACTAATGTTCGCAGATTTATTACGGGTTTATTACGGGTTTTCCACATCGCGCTTCCATTTACAGGCTTTAAGAGATGCTAGGTGTCTACAGAAAGATAACCACGAAGTGAAGCCAGCGTCGCATTGTAGCTAACTGCTTATGCTGTACCAATATGGCATGCGGGCTATGCATAAGAGACCTCTCATAAGGCTGGTATTTAGCATGGCAGATTTTTGAAGACATGCTGTAAAGCCTTGTGGCGGTGTCAGAGGGCTAACACATAGAGATGTAGAGAGTGCTGAAGGCTAACAAGGCTGAAGTGAGCGCTCTGCTGTTAGCTCAGGCTGGTGACTCACGCGGCATTTCGGCTTTGGCGAGAAACAGGGTCATCCCAGCCACACACACACACACACACACACACACACACACGCACAGAAATACACACAAGTTGTGTGGCTTCTCATTAGAGCTGAGCTGGGTGTATGCATGTCAGCAAACAGTGGCTGGGAGCAGGATGGAGTGTGAGAGCGGGGCAGCCCGTTGCATTTCTCAGCTGACTTTGCAGAGTAATGAGGCGAATACCAACAGGCTCCGCCGAAGGTGTTTTCCATGTAGCGTTTGATTAATCGCGCTTTAGGAAAAGCATCTCGGAACTGAGGCTGTTCAGGAAAGGAGTGCAGTGAGAGCTTTAGAGATGCTTTAACTGCAACTGTTTCTCTGATCTATAGGTCTGAGTCTGAGAAACGCCCCCTGGCTGATCTATAAGAAGGAATTTGTGTGTGTGTGTGTGTGTGTGTGATGATCATATATGGATGAGTAAGGGCTTGCGCGTGTCAGTAACGTTTCACACCGTCCTACTGATTAAGCAGAATATGTAAGCATGAGTGACACCGGCTTCCTGTCCAACACTTAAATATTCATTCACGCTTATAGGAAGTGTTCCACTCTCTCCAGCTCTACACACAAGTAAAAGCAGAGCTGCTACACAGGCATCACACTTACTAAATTCACTTCTCGGGGTTTAGATCAGTTCTATTGTTACTGAAACATCAAGCGATTTCAAACAACGAGCAGAAAGGGGGGGAAGAGAGAGCTTCGACATAAGATGCAGGCCTGTATTTGAAAACGCTCTTTAGATTATTTCAAAGAGGCTCCGTTTTAAAAGCAGCGTTTCGCCTGTCTGCAGTTGAACAAGGGCAGCAGACTGGCGCTGATCTCACTATTAAAAGTGACAGAGCTCTGTAAAATGGCTTGTAATTGTGGCGATCTTGTGTTCTGGAAGCAGATGAAAAGTGTCCCTGTTTTTGAGCAGCTTGACTTAATGGAAAGGCGGCAGTGCTGCTGGATATGGGCCTAAATTGATGCAATTATTTGGTGGTGAGAAAGACCAAAGGAAAAAATAAAACCCAGAAAGCTTCCATCTGATTCACTGGCACATCCAGAAGGAGTAAAAATGGATTCCAAAGAGCAGTGACAGCAAACAAATACAAACAGTTTTTTTTCCCCGTGTGTGTGTGTGTGTGTGTGTGTGTGTCGTTGTTGCTTCATCAGCTTCAGAGGCTCAGTTGGCTACGTTTGCAGTTTGCTCCAAGGCCTTTGATAATCCAGATGGACTATAAATGGCAACATTTGCAATACCAGCCTAGGTTAACTCCTTCACAGATCTGTGTTTGTTTTCACAATGCGACGAGCTACTAAAGCCGCTGCCTGTTTGAAGCGCACGTCGCTGGCGTAACAGTTGGGGGAAACAGCAGACCGCAGTGTTTTCAGCACCTCGGATCTCGCTGAAGCGATCGCCGCTGCTTTTTGGAAGTAAACAAATTCGGCTTATTTCTTCGTTTGCAGGCGCCCTCCCGCCTTGTTTGTGCGAGGTCCAACAAGTGCAGTTTTACTGGATTTACATTTAAAAGGGACCCCCATGCACAGTGGAAAATAAGTGTTGATTCGCAGAAGTATCAGCTGTGAAATCGATTGAGGTTGTGCGGCGCTCCCGAGCAGGCGGGCCGTGGCCAGGCTCGGCCGTTACGGCCTACTTCAAAAGGCAATTAGTCCGATTTCACGTTCCCCGGCAGCTGAATAATTTTCGTATAATTTTTCAGGAGTGCTGGAAGAAGGCCAACTTTGCTGGAAAGCGCAGAACCCCTGTCCCCTCCTCTCCCCGCTCTCCCCCCTTCACATGTTCGCCTCATTCCCCCCTCGGCCTTGGTTTCTCCCCAACTGCCAACCCTCTCTTCCCTCTTGTGCTCTCCTCGTAATTTGAAAATCCTGTTGAAACACGGCTGTCCTAATTACATGCGCATCGGTGTGCTGCTGCCTTTACCCAACCTCGTTCCCGCTGGGCCTGAGTCACCTGTGGCCCCTACACGCACACACACATATGCGCCCCCACCACACACACACACACACACACTAATTTCATCTTAGTACAGCGCTGTCAGACATCTCCCTTGACTGGCCGCTTTTAATCGATTAGCTGAATGTCTATATAATACATCAGCAGCTGGCAGGCAGAAGAGATTCAGTAGTCAGACAGTTTAATTACTGTACATGTGTACCAGCACAAAAAGACAAAACAAAACAGAATAAACAAAAAAGAGCCACGGCATCCCCACTGCCCACTGCTTTCTGCCCTGGAGCCTGGAGTTAGTGTGTTGATCTCCTCCCTCTGATCCAAAATATGAATGTAGCATGAAGAGTGAAAACAACCGGCAGGAAAGAAAGAAAAAAAAAACTATGCAAATGCACAAAGTACTTATTTTGTAGGGGTTTGTTTACAGAAATTTGACCGTGAGATCTATGCTCAATTGCAGTAATGAAATCCCTTTCTCAGGCACATATTTAGCATGCTCATTTAATCACTGCTATTAAGCTGCGCTGCCAGAGTAAGATGCAAATCTCGCGCAGAACAATTCGGCATTAAATCCACAACCGCCTTTCTACTCATGATGCCTTTTTGAGTGAGTTAAATGGGCATTCATTAGCAACAGGCAAAGAAGGTTCGAAAGCAGTAAAATACAAAAATCTATAGAAGCCTACTTCAGATCTGATCCACCCAGACCAGCCCGCAGTGTGCGTGTGTGTGCGTGTGCGTGTGTGTGTGCGTGCGTGCATGCGTGTGCGCATAGCCGACTGTTCTACCTCCTATAAATATGCTCTCGTGTCAGATATTTCTCTTTGGCTGTGTTGGCCTAGCATAAATAATTACAAACTAAAAGGCTGGAATCATTATGGGCGGCTGCCAGTGATTGATACGCGTTCAGGCTATGAGAGGGTTCGGAGGAGAAAGAGAACAGACAGTCCACTTTAGAAAGTGTCTACCGAATTGATTTAACAAGTTTAATGTGTGCATCAATGTGGGACTATTACTGATCGTAAGCCTCGGTGATGCTATTTGTTCGACTGGCAAAATACTGCTCTTTAGAACGAGTGCATTAAGTCTAAGATTGCAGAGAAAACCCTATTACAACTTTATTGCTGGTAAATTGGAACCAAACGTTGTCTGTATTTCAATTATTCTGAGTTAGCCGAGAAATAAATCGATTTTGTATAGGCTCAATCACAGAGACAGTGATGAGAAACGGCTTATTACACCCCGACAACCCGAGGCCGGTCTTTTGTTTTTCCCCTCAGCAATTTTCAAGAAATTGTCAATTAAGGACTTTCTGTCTCCTCCCCAATTGGGCAGCGGCGGCACGTCGGCCCGTGGCGGAGCGATCGTCATGCGTCTTGTATGGCTGGGTGCCATTCTCAATGCTTGTTTGGGTTTTAAATTTTAATCTAGCCCTCCTACGCCGGCGTGTCAACAAAAACTCACCCGGTGTGACACGGAGGATAATCATTACATAGCTCATCTCCCGCCAGTAGAGTGAGCTCTCTCGGCTCCCCCTGAGCTGGCTGAGGCCTCTGCGACTCGCACATCGCTTTCCCTGAATCCCAAAGTGCTTCAAGAAGGATGCTCACGAGTCTGTCTGTCTAATGGTCCTGGTGTTATGGAATTCCAGGATATTCCATGTGAATATCAAGATATGAAACATTCACAAGCACATCCCTGGTTAGAGACTAAACGTGTTTTGTAGTGCGCGCGAGCACGTACGTAGCATATGCTGCGCAGTAGGGTTGCAGATTTGACTTAAATGACATGTGAGGGATCAAATAAACCTCTTGTCAAGCATTACTTAGTCGTGCTACAAGTTACTGTAGACATCCAACTAAATGTTCGAGATAACAGTGCGTGTGATTAGATTGGAAACCGCAACTGTGACTTAAGAATTCAATGTTAAGTTTTAACTCCTTGCATCTGAAGGAACACGCTGTCACTTTCAGAATATTTCCTCAGTCCTTGTGGGATTTGTGAAAGGAGCAGCCACATTAAGCAAATGGAATAGACAGCCACATTACACACAGCCTGGAGATACAGCTGTCTCACATCCAAGCAATGCAAATTCCAAACCAAGCAGTACAGACAAAAAAACAACAACAACAAAAAAAACCCGACAACACCCAACAACAAATTCACCGCAGAGTTTAATTAAAGGATCTGCATAGTTTGAATGCGGTGGGGAAAAAAGAGAACGCTCAAAATCAAAACAATGCCTTGAAGTTGATATCATTTAATGGCATCAGCCCTTTTTTTATGGCTCAAGCACGAAACAGGAAACGCTGATCTCCTCTTCGTTAAGGCAAACGACGCTCTCAGCCCCCTCGCCCCCTTCTCTGTTCTTCTCTCTTTCTCCTCTCGTCCTTACAATTAAAGCTCCCTCTGCTGAGATGCATCTTTTTCATACGGAGATGAAGCGACAACAAATCAAGGAGGAAGACGAGAGAGGCGTTATTAATCAGGAGAACATGCTCTCACTGACCCGCTCGAAACAATAGCAGTGTATGCCGGAGGATTTACCCTGCCTCGCTTTGGCACACACAGCTTCCTTTAGCTGTAATTGGCTTGGCAGCTTAGGAGCTGATAGTGAAAGGCGGGATGTGTATTACTGCAGACACTTCTGACACTGCTGTCCTCAGAGAGTACGAGGCGCACACGGTGTACAGCGTCTCTGTTCTCAGCTTAAATATGAAATGGAAAGATGGAAACTCCATCTGAAGTTACGCTTGGAAGAAATATTGCTGTAATGCTACCATGTATAAACAACAACAACAAAAACCTGAACATTGTCTGGAATCTGGTCCACCGTGACAAGGTAACTGCATTGAAATGCACTCGCTACTGTTGGGGATGACCCATGTGGACTGCCTATCACAGTCGTCAATCCGGGAGCTGTGGGGATGGCGTTGGCCTGCTGCTGGCATGGGCGGTTCTGGTGCGGTGGCCCGAGGCTTGGATTGCCGTGTATTGTCTTGCGCTTGAGGCTCCGTTGGTGATCAGTTGAAACCGAACAGACTATTCTTAAACTACAGTGAACCTGGTGCTACACAACTGAACTTTTTGACCACGTA
>JAQMCW010000005.1:10436075-10446591 GCA_030068335.1 Chrysichthys cranchii
AAAACCCAGGAGTCCTCATCTTGTGTTTTCTCTGAAAAGTGCTCTCTTATGTCATATGTTGTGTTCTTTACTGACGTGCAAAACTTTTCATATACAAAGAATTTTTTTTTAAAAAAATGTCTGGACATCAAAATGTGTTTTTCGTCCTGACTCAGTAATGCAGAAATCGGAAAATACATACAGAACCTATAATAAAATTTGTACTAAAAAAAATAAGGTGCCTAAGACTTTTGCACGGTACTATACATTTTCCTAAGAAATCACAAAACAATGTAGGTCTATGTTATGATCTTATCATATATCTTCATAAAATCCAATAAGTGGAAATAAGAACTGCAACAGTTCCCGGTGTAATGAGTGTCACTGTTAACACTTTCACTAGGTAATAATGTTAAACAGCAGCTTTTCATGTCAATGTCATTACCACTATGTGCCTACCTTTGGCACACTGCACACCCTCTTTCCAAAATGATCAGCTTTGTTCATTTTTCCAACGTAACCCTCCCTTGGCAAGCTATGTCACATTATCACCATTACTGCCAGAAGTGCACTGAGCTACAGCATGGGTTTGTCATGTGGTTCTAATGCAAGTCAGCCTGGAAAGTGGCATGACACAAGGTTATGCTCGCTAAAATCTCCATCACTTGACATGGCCAAGGAAACGCCTTTATGTCTGCTGACGTTTACTGGAATAAGACTTCCTAAAGGCCTCGGTAGGTTTACGCCGGCTCTTCTTAATGGTTTACGCAGGTGTTATATATCTCTGTGGAATGAATACACAAGAGGGAAACAGGGCAGAACATTAACCTAATGAAACACATCCTACATTATCCTCCTTTGTTCAGAAACACAGTGCCAGTGTGAGCTTTCAGAGTGAAGGTGACGCTCGGTCATTGCCGACGACACACACACAAGGGGAAAAGATCCACATCGGTACGTCAGTTCTTTGTGTTTTCCATATGCTGAATGCATTTTCGAACATAAGAAGGAAAGCAAACAATAAGCAAAAGGAGGCTGAATGAGCCTGGGCTCTGTGTTGTTGTTCAGCCTCTCGCTGTGGGGCTGAGGCTATTAAAAGCAATACCTGCTGAAACACAATGGGGGTAAAATAAAGATGAGGAAAGGGAGGAGAACTGGGAGCCTTAATCAGCCTGCCTGTGGTATATATTGATTATGACTACAATCATGAGGTCAATTTGAAAAATAATAGCAACGCATTATGCAAAAACCCTGTTGGAGGTGAATAATCCTTCTTTATGCCTGAAACATATCCCTATTTCTCCTTCTCTCTCTCGCTCTCTCTCTCTCTCTGTTGCACCGGCATTGTAAGCTCAGCTGAAGGCTCTCTAGAAGGCCACATTGGGAATAAATTGTCCTCTTGTCTTCCCCAATAGTTTAGTGGCATATACTCTCCAACAGCTCTGAATACAATTTACTGAATGCTTACACATACCGGGCTCTCCTGGCTGAAAGCAATTTTGTGTCTCTTTTGTTTTGGGGAAGAGGCTAGAAAAATCGGAAAGGCATACAGCTGTACACTAGGAAAGGTGGCTGAAATTAATGTAACATCGTTTATTATATCCACATTGCAGAAGAGAAGAGACAGCAGTGGCGATTGGTACAACGTGAATCCCACGGCCAGGCCCAAATTCAGTAATAACACACAAATCATGTCTAGAAGCCTTACTAACATCACGTCATGAGCGTAAAACCGCTTCCGTTTCCTAACCTTCACGCTGTCCTTCGGCAAAGCAAAGAACGCTTCGCAACTTTTAAATCTGCACCTTTTTTTTGTGTCATCAGAGTAATATGACTAAGCACACACGTGAGTATAATGAGATACATGAGACTGAGCAGTCTAGGCAAGAGGTTGGTGACTTTCCAGTAATAACCTTCATGCATTAAAACGCACCCAGACACAAACCTGCTATTTGACTGTGTCGAAAACGTAACGAATGCTGTCGACTCATGCAGGGAACAGACGCAGGAAGGCATCCGGTCATGTCTGAATCAAATGTCAGCACAGAATGCTACCTACTGAGATAACTCCATCTGGTCGATTTTACATGGATCCTTTGCTGTCCTAGGCTTCCCATAACCACGTCTGGGGACGGCCAGTCAGGAGAAAGCTACACCACCATAGCGGGGGAATGTGGGGGCAGTTGTGTATTAATGCTTGTTCGTAATTGTTTTGACTTTGCAAGTCTTATCCATTACTATTCCTAGAAAGTTATTATAAAATTATTCAATATTATAATGTTATTCATTCGATTATTCACAGAATGACTGTGATTCATCCGATCTACTCCAACAAGGAAACAATATCTTGGCAGCCCTTGTATTTGACACCTAAAACAAGCTGTTTGTTTACTGTCGTATCTATAAGTTCGCTCGCCTTAAGACACTGTGAGATTACACAGACAAACGAAATGCGCATGGGCTAATTATGAGCCAAGAGGCGAAACATGGTTTCGGTCGAAATTGGGATTTTCTCAAAAATGAGTCCATAAAGCCCTCATTTATTGATCCCCATGATAAAACAGCAAGAAAACATCACAAGCTACTTTTATTTTAAGGTTTTGTTCATATGTTCATTCGTATGTCTTCATTAATTAGTCCTTTGTTGTAATATTCCTTGATAAATCCGTGTTTTTCACCGCTCGCTCGCGGCAAGACGGGGGAATCCCCCTACCCGTGTTCGCTATTGTTGCGAAGCGTAGTTCCTCTACTTTCTGATAATACACATGGGATTCCCAATGATGCTTTTATGAAACAATGGAAAGTGAGTTTCCAAACCCCATTAGACGTAAACAAAAGTGGCTAGTTGCTGGGCAGTCATTTTTTGTCCGATTTCAACAAAGTATGCCTCATTTTGAAGGTAATAACTCACTTTTGAAAATTTCCTCATTCTGACTCATTTTGCCAGCACGGGTCACATATTTTTTCAAGACAACTTCTGTTGTCTATGACTGTAGATTTACTGTTATGTATTTAAAATAAATATTAAGTGCCTCCGATTGGCTTTCTCATGGATTGGGTCTCATGGTCATGGGGCAGAGGGTCCTAAGCCTGTACTGGGAGCCCTGGACAAGAGGGGAGAATGAACAGCCCTGGACTGGGCACTATTCCACTGCAGGACACCATCACACACACAGTTACATAATCACTGACACTTAGGGGCATTTAAGTGTAGCTAATTTAGCTACTGGCATGTTTTTTGGAGGGTTTTTTTTTTGGATGCAACCAAAAGAACCTGAAAAAGAAAACCCACCGGGATACAGGAGGAACATCCAAAAATCCCGACACTTACCAGAACACAGGATGACACCAGGGACCCTGGAGCTGCAAATACTATGCAAAACGGTACCATATCTAGATCATCTTCTGCTCTAAGAGCAAACACTGATTCAGTAGAAAGAAGCATGAAGGCTACGTGTACTGACCTCTGAACCTGTAAAGAAACTTGAGCTTTCAAGTAATCAGCACAAACCCATATCTGCTTCCTGATTATTTTGTCGCATGGTGTTGGTGTAGCTCTAATCCACAGTGCATGTCTGATCAGATATAATGTCTCAATGACTTCTGAAGGCTGTGTAATGTCTGTGAACCTGTGGTGTCTACGATTTGCTGTTTAGAGCATCGAGGGCGACCAGACTGGCCAGACAAAAGAGAGGCTGTCAGATGAAAAGGTCACTGTGGTACATGTACAAAGTGAAAGTGATGTCAGAGCTTCAGAGAAGGAGAGATCTGTCAAATCATGACCTTACAGTGGCTATACACTGAGAGTGGACCAAATAAAGAAGTTGCCAGGAAAATATGGGTCATATCATGAAATGCTAAAAATGAGGGGTATTTGTTAGAACTATTACTGGCAATTAATAGTTATATAATATAAAACATAATTAAAAGAAATGTAGAGATTCTCAAGGCTGCTGGACTAGTATCAGACTTATGTGGACTTAGATTTTCTGTGACATATTTTATGGCGAGTTATATTTGTCATGTTGACAAAGCATACTGCCATCATGGCGGTGTAATAATTGGCTGGGTAATAAGAGGATTTCTATTTCCGATCGGTATCGCGTAAATGTTTGAGTTCAATATCACATCAGGCTACTGAGTGGTGCGAAAGAAAAACTTCGCCATATTATTTGGAGATACAGTAACGTGTTTGAATCCTGACAAAGCCACAGCCATTTGAGTCATCGTCATTGATGGGTGTGGCCTGGCTCTCCTGGTGGGAACGGTGGCATACTTTCTCTCCTGTCAATCACATTGCCATTCGGCAGTCATGGGCTACTGTGAGCTCGTGCAGGCGGAAGAGGATAGGTAGCCGATTTCCTCCGAGTGTGTTATGCTGACCTGTGATGTGGCAACAGTGTGCACCAGGGTTTTGTTTTAACTGGCATTTAGAAGAAAAGATAAATAGCTTGTTGTCTAAGCAGTAGACAAAAAATCTGAAAAGAAAGGAGGGGGGAAAAACCATGTAATGTGTCATCGCTGAGTGAGAAAACAAATCTTCAAACTTAGACTACATGAGAAAAAAGCCAATAATGGCGTCTTGAGGTCTCTTTTACTCTTCATTCTACATCTGGATACATTTTTCTTCGGAGGACGCCAGTACGCCTGCTCCCAACTGTTCAATATCATAGCGGGTTTGTTCTTTTTTGAGAAATGGTCCAATATCCCTCTAGAAATTGTTTCAAATGTATCTAGCAGCTTGCCTAGGAAGAGTGAAACTGCTCCAAAGACAAAAATCAGTCCAGGTTTTTATTACGGAAAAATCCATACACTGCTTCCTATTTCCCCATAGGAAATGCCGCTTACACACACACACACACACACACACACACACACACACACACACACACACACACACCGGCTGAGAGCTAAAACAACGCATACAGCATACACATAAACACACACACACACACACACACACACACACACCGGCTGAGAGCTAAAACAACACATACAGCATACACATAAAACATGCATGCCTTTAACTTCTCTATCCTGCACCATTCTATAAAATTTTCCGGGTCCAGAATCGGAATCAGTTTTCCATAATTTACCTGCCGTCTTCATGAGTAGCTTTTCACAAGTAGGCGTCTCATTTTAAACCCTAAAGCATTTGCTTTTAAAAGGTCAATGCTAAACCTGCTGGAGGAAAAAAATCTGAGGGAATGAGAAACCAGGCTAGTTCACTATCAAGCCCTGGAACATGTTTACATTTTTCCTTCAACATGGCTCTTTTATATTAGCAGGCAGTTACCTATAAATCTCAGTGTACAATATATTGTAAGCATCAGGCTAAGGACAGAGAAAAAAAGAACAAACCAACACTGACCATGTAACTTGTCCGAGCAGGTTGGTTAGTGTAAAGCTCTCGCATACGTTTGTATCATATGGTAACGGATGCCAGTCCTCCTTCATGCGTTCAGAGGGAGGGTTTGTCAGTACTGATGTCCTGTCAGTGAGTAATTATGAGCACGATGGAGAGCCATGGCAGCGGCGTGCTTCTGTGGAGCTCTGCAGCGCGCCAAATCCCGTTAGCCGTGAATAAACCCATTGGGGGCGGCACAGGTAAGCCAGACGCAATGCGATTACATGGCGAGAGTGATGCCTGAAAAGCCGAATTGCTAACACAAACCACCCCCTCCCTTTGTGTTTTAGCAGTACAGAAGCGCAGTGTGCCAAATCTGGTTTACTGCCTCACACCTAAGGCATCAAGCCAACTGAGGCTGGACAAGCGTTACACAGTGGGATATAATGGCGCATTTGTTAATACAGGGAAGCTATGAATATCAATCTAAACATCGATAACACCACTTTACAGAAAGGGGAATCTGCTTTGTACAGAACAGGTTCTGCTTAATCCCAGGCCGGGACGCTCAGCCTAAAGCTCAGACTTTGATATCTTAGCGGGATGCGAGACTCAGAATCTTGAAGGTCGTAATCTGATTGGCTCTCTGTGTACACACACTTTCATTCAGCAGTTCACAAACTTTTGAACCATGACACAAAGAGCTGTTCAGAACAAGATTTAATCAGTTGATTGTTGTTTGGTCATTTACAATGTCAGCCAAACAGCCTCTTCCTGTGGCAGTAGGCGGTTCTTGGCCACGTTCAGTGATGAAAGTACCAGACTCTGTAGCAAAAGCTACAGAATGAGGACAGGCTCAGCCCTGCCGCAACGTTCAATTACTCACTCCACACCTCCAGGCTGTATGTATTGATGGAGTATGCGGGTCTCCATATCTTTCCCCAGACACCAAGTTAAAGAGAAACAGACAGAAAGGACTAAGTCCAAGCTGGAAATGTTCCAAGAGACTAATAGCTGAACACACCAGCGACTCGGCCGCAACAGTTACAAACATGACACAACCTCCTCATATAGTCTTCTCTCTTGAACATTACACGCATTAAATAGATCCCACCCCCCTCAGAGGGGCTTCAAACTCCACTCAGCCCCTCGTAAAGCTGCTCTCCACACACCGCAACTAGGCCAGGGGTACAGCCGAGGCAAAACTCCTGGCAAAAGCGGGGTGATAGAGAGCTGCAGTGTCTTCTCTCGAAATATGGACTATTGCTCAATCACGGGAGAGAGAAAAATCCCCGACAAGCAAAGGTACACTCATATCTCGCTCTCTCTCTCTCTTTCTCCGTTTCTCCATTTCTCACATTCTCTCTCTGTCCATCCCAGCAGCACCTGCAGTGGGCGGCCCGGCGAGGTGGAACGACTCAGTATTAGCTCCGAAATTAGCAGCACTGGCTCGTTAAAGAGCTGGCACGCTTGGCGGCAGGACAGACACGGTTAATGGCATAAAAGCCTCCATCACCTGGGAGCCACACAATTGCTTGAGCCAAGGCTCGCACTCCCCACACCTCCTCCTGTACACCCCCACTCCCTTTTCCACAGTCTCCCTCACACACACACACACTCCCACACCCCAAATCCTTTAGACAGCTCACTCCTCTTTTCCTGGCCTCGGGCCAAACCAGGAGAAACAGAGAATGAGATGGTTCTCGCTATCTCTCTTTCTTTCTCTCTCCACCTCCCCCCCGACCTTCACTTCTTGACTGACAGCCACATTTTTACATGCACCACCAAATTAGAATCCTGATTGTAGTTGTTTATGAAGGCAATAAGGTAGATACTGTTAAAAAAAAAAAACCCAGATAATTATATGTTTAATGACTAAAAGATGCTTGACTCGGTGTAGACGATGTGACATGTATGGCACATATAGTAAATGATGTGACATGTATAATCATTGAGGAAAAAGAGCTCTTTGTTCGCTGGATGGAGTCAACCTTCGGGGCTTTTCAAGCAGAAATTTCGACTGGCAACTTTTGTATTTGCTGACCAGACAGGCCGAATTGAAGCTGAATTTAAAACGTGCATCGACAGTGATGTGTGACAGCGCTGGTTAAATCGGTTGTGTTATTACAACTGTTCTCTCGTGATCACAAGAAACCAAACCACGCTAAAGCAGCACGCATGCGGTGGATTTATGGGGTTCATGCTTGCTTCCTATGGTTCTGCAGCACTTTTCTGAAAACAACAGCACTGGAAGATGCAGGAGGATGAGGAAAGCCCAGTGCCCAGTAGAAAGGCATGCTGGGAAGGCAACATCCACACTACTAACACTCTAATTATCCACCATGGTTTGCTGCATTACTGAGACCCATGGAGCAACCACAACCCTTGTGCCCTACCCTTTTGCATGCTAGAGCGTAGGGGCACTGCAGCAGGTAGCACACCTCACGTCCCACGCCAGCCAGTGGCATCCTGATCAAAGCACTGCACAATGGACTCCGTGGCGGGTCAGCCGCGCAACAACCTGTACGAGACTTCCTCGCTCAATAATAAATGAGAGGAACATTTGGAAGTAATTGGCTGTGGAGAGGCACCCGTCTCTCCACCAGGGGAGCTTGTTTGTACAAAGCAACAGAAGCTAAATAATTGATGCTCAATGCAGAGCTTCCCTCAGTCTGCCTTGATTTGGAACATGCTCCGACTTCGGCTGGTGTGCTGCTACTGCTGCTGATGATAATCATTGTTTAGGAAAACAACAAAAGAGTGAAAGGGAGAGGGAGGAAGTGAGAGGGAGTGTTTTATCATCACAGTTTTTCAACCAGAGCTGCAATGACCTGCTCCCCAACAACAATAATCATGAAAAATGCGCCCTGGACAACTTGTTATTGAAGTTGGCTTGTTTAACGGCTGTTCTTTTTCCAGATTAGGCCTGCCTCTGATGTTCCATATGTCTCTGATATTGCTCCCACCTGCATTTTCTCTCTCTGTGTAGGCAGCGGTCATGGCAAGTTTGCACTGAAGCACTGTGTAAGAATTAACCCTGATGCACTGGATCAGAGTGCGCCGTGTTTTTCTGCTGACGGAAGAACATTTTGCACAAGCAAACCCTTTTCCATTTATGACGTTCACGTACTGTTCTTTATTTAGCTGAGTAGCATGATCACTTCGTGAGTATTTGTTTACCCGCATCCTGTTATGTATCGTCATATGTGCGGCACTGTCACTGTACAGGCTGCTGTGATAAAAGTGCAGAGATAGAAATGATGTGAACTCTAATCAGAATTCATATTGTTAACACGCTGCCAGCACTTTCAATGACCCTACAATATCACCTATACTATTATCATATTGCTGCCACAGAGGATATTGCTGGCTAAGGAGGAGCTCTGCTCTGTCCTGATGTGGCATTATTGCTTTTCTGACCAGTTCAATATCACAGTGATGGAGAGCTATCACTCAAGACAGTCCAAGCTGGGGGACAACTTACAGCAATGCATCTTTCAGCACCATTAAGAACAGGGGAAAAGACAAAAAGTAGTACACGTAGCATGACAAAATGAAGCTAGATAACTAAGATTGGGGGGAAATGCATTATTTACATTTCTGATAACTCAAATACATTAAAAATGAAAGGCGTGCCATACTCTAGATCTCTTGTGTTGTTTTCACACTTGCTTTCTTTTCTCAAGCCAGGGCTGTTTGAGCCAGAGTTCAAGTGTGAACGTTGTTCATAATTGATCCCTGGTCCTTTGGAAAATAATGGTCTGGAGCTCTCTTCAACCAAACTTTGATGCAATCTGTATCAGGTGTGGGAGCTTGCCATGCTCTGCAGCACAAGCTGAGGAATGTGATTGGTTATTTCTTGTTCTCTCCTTTGCTGAGGAAATTGCTATTATGGATGTTAATAAATATAACCATAGAATTGGAGCAATGTAATTAGTTTGCCTTTGTGGTGCGAGCGTTTGCACAGAGAGCGTCGTAAAAGGCACACGTCTTGTGTCGACCTGCATAGCTAAACATCTTCTTATACAAGAACAGCCTCTAGTTTGCAGATATTCCTTCATGATAACCTGCCATGCACCCAAATGGCAGGCTTCTTCACTGCTTAAGTGTTAGTTCTCAAGAAAAAATAGTTGGATAAATAGCAGTTCATCCTACTGCCTACCACTTTGCAAATCTGCATGCACAAAAGTGAGGCACTGAATTGGGTAATCAATCCACAGTTGGGAAGGAATTCTTCAGTGTGAACACAAACCTGCGATTATGAGCCCCTCCCCCCAAACAAGTCCAGAATCTGTCCAAGTGTTTGGACCAAGTGTGAAAGAAAGTATTTCCTATCAGATACAGTTCTACATTAGAGCCTTTTCAGAAAGTTCAGAACACTCTACTGTATAAAGAGGCCAATGAAAAGCTTTTCAAAACCCTTTTACCTGGAGTGTATTTATGCACATTTTTCATAGTTATCCATGCGTATATGCGTCCTCTACACCAGTGATGCTACAAAGTACAGATGAACTCTTTCTCTGTCTCTCACTTTCCAAATTGGAGCTCACTGGTCTCAGAGCCGTAGTGCAAGGCAAGTGAGTTTATGAGGCTCTAACGAGCACTTCTAATCTGATACGGAGTACAGTCATTATGCAATTGTTTTCTTAAAAGCCCATTGTGAGTGATTAAGAAAACAGTAAGTAATGAAGATGCCTCAAGTGCAGAGGGGTAGGTATGCCAACAAATACACACTCTGCCTTATAGCATGTATTGCTGATTCAAACCAAACCAATGAAATTATCTCAAAATCAAAACGAATCAAAATAAAAAGACAGAAAGAAAGAAAGAAAGAAAGAAAGAAAGAAAGAAAGAAAGAAAGGCCTGCTACAGGTCCCAAAAAAGTTGGCACAGGGCCAACAAATGGCTGAAAAAGCCAGATAGATTCAGCTGGCAGAACATCCAGCAACTAATTAAGTTAATTGATGTCAGGGCTGTAACATGACTTGCTATAAAGGGATGTCTTAGAGAGGCAGAGTCTCTTAGAAGTAAAGATGGGCAGAGGCTCTCCAATCTATGAAAGAGTATGTAAAAGACTGTGGAATACTTTAAAAACAATGTTCCTCAACGTCAGACTGCAAAGGCTTTGCAAATCTCATCATCTACAGTGCATAACATCATCAAAAGATTCAGAGAAACTGGAGATATCTC
>JAQMCW010000005.1:10490895-10501518 GCA_030068335.1 Chrysichthys cranchii
TTTCTTTTACCACTAGACTTATCTTTGGGTGGCATAATGATAGCACTGGGCAGAAAAACAGTGAAAAACACCAAATAATCAACGGAAAAAACAGTATAGCTTCACAACAACCACAGCTCAACCGACGCTTGTAAACAAACTAGTAGCACGCATGCCACTGCCACCTAGCAGCCAATTACTGAACTACAGGACTCAATTCACTACATCCGGCATTTTTAAACTTTCGTACCGGACATTCTGGCTAATGGATTATGTATTCAGACCAGCGGATGTTGTCCGCTGCATCCGATATCCATTAATGCGGTGTCCGTAGATGAGAGGATCGACTGTATGTAAAAACTGGTTTGTTTACTGAAATGGTAAACAACTGCAAATAAAAGAAGGCGGGTCACCGGTTCTTTCCTTCTCTAATACCTCGTCTGGATAAAACCGATCTTGCCATATCCAGTTCTCAGTCATCTAAATAGTCCTCCTCTTGCTCCAGGCTCCTACGGTCATTTGCAGATGCTTGATTGACATGGCAGTGAGCCAACTGGTCTTCAGCTTTTGGCTAGTTCTGCGAGGAGCCGGGAGGGGGCGAGGAATGAACGAGAGAGAAGAACGAGCGAGAGTTGGTGCCTTAGTGCTTGTAGAAAAACAAAGAATCAGATAAATGAATCCCTGAGTCAGTTCAGTTTCAGTTCATTTGTTCGATTCATTCATACACTTACACACTGTAGTAACAGTGCATCACAACGCTGACCATTAACCCCTGAAATGCCCAGACGAGACTGACAATCACTCACATCCTCTGACAAAAATAAAAAGCAATATAACCAAATTCTAGTAAGAAACACCTACTCTACTCATACCGAAACAGCGTCTGATATTCAATATTTACAGTGGAGCCTTTAACAGTGCTAGATCAGTGTGCTTTAACACCTCCACTATGCAAAAGAGCCGAGCTGTACCGCTGTGCCATTTTACAGTGAGTCATATAAAGTGCTCTCTACATGCTGCGCTTTTATAATGGCAGTTAATCTGGGTGGTGGAAGAAAAAAAGGAAGAGCCAGCAGCAGGGCAATGTCTCTTTGAGAGCTACATCATCCTCCTTGATCCTCTTTTCACAGTAGGGGTCGTCCCAATCTCCTATCATGGGAGCCATCGTACAATATCCATCGCGCCGTCCACCCACCAAGCAACATCGTGACACATGTGGCAGAAAATATATGGAACCTTAAGGACACTGGTTTCACAGTGGCCTTCTTTATACACATAGAGCAGATATGGACTATTGGCATGTGAACATCCTGATGAGGCCAGCAATTCTACAAGGCTAACTACATGCCCAGAGAAGCTCTCACAGACTTCAGTCCTAAAGCTAAAACTGATCCATAAGATCTACAAGGGCTCAGAAGCCAAGACATGAAATTGTATTGGGTACCAAATCAAATATAAGTGCTTTCTACTCTAACTGAAGGGTTAAATAAGACTTGGCGGGTCACAACAGGCTTTCTTATTGTGCTGTAGTTTTACCCTGGAACAAAACAGCCAGTAACAATTCTTTCATATCATTCGAACAGCCATGCGCACGCTCTCTGAGGACCGTATTTTAATGATCATAAAGCAAATGGAAAATAAGCCATAAAGATCACAGCGTCGGTGCGTGTGGGTGTGGGAGATATATTCTCTGTGTCTTTTGTGGCCCTTGGCGCAGTTGGATAACTGGGGAAGAGTGTCGCTGTGGTAGGAATAAATACTTTATCAAGAGGCATAGCTAAGTGCTGCTGCGATATTCAAAAAAAAAAAAAATCTACTTCTCCCATTCCCAGTAAAAACAAGTTTGCAGCAATGACCGATCCAGTATGCTGGCAATTCTTACAGGTTCCAGTCTGTAGAGTTTCACCTTTTTCTCGTTGTTCTGTTGCGTGGGTTTATTCTTAGTTTTCCAGCTTCCACCTATCTCCCAAAACCATGCCAGAAAGCGAATTGGCCACACTAGATTGCCCCTAGATGTAAATGTGTGTGTGTATGGTGCCCTGTGATAGACTGACTTCAATCCAGAGAATATTCCTGTCTCTTGCCCAAGCTTTGGATCCACTCTGACCCTGACCAGGATAAAGCACTTGGTGTGAAAGAATGAATAAATGAATGAGCAATGCTCATATTTAATGCTCATATTTTAGCGGTATACCAGCTTGCAACAAATATCATTTCTGTCGACGTTCGGCCAAATCCTAACTCTTCCCAGTTTTGTTCGGGAGTATCCTGTCCTACACCTTTGAGTGTTTTCCCTGCTCCCAACATAACTAATCCAATGAATTAGCTTAGTCAGCTCTTCCTGAGTTGAAGTGGTTGTGTTAGAGATAACACTGAAATATGCAAGATAGGGGTTACTCCAAAATCATGATGTTTATAATGCTCACTGGTAGTATGTCTTGTCTCTATGATGGCGGAAAAAAAAATTTGGTGACCATGATATTTAGTTAGATTCGGTATTGACTTTATTCCTTACGTGATGTTAAGTGCATAATGACATTCCAGTTGTCATTATAGACCAAGAATTTTTTTTTAATGTTATCACTAAAAGAATATTGAAGCTTAGTGACAGTAGGCTACATCCACAAAACCAGTATGTAAGAAAGAAAAGAAAAAAAAAAACGAGAAAAAAAAAAAGAAAGGCTGTAGAGGGAACGGCTGTTAATAGCTGCAGTAACGTCAGTGATAACAGGAACTAGCTTATCTTGTGGATGTTCCACAACATTAAGCGTAACTGTAAACCGTTAAAATGTGTGACAGTTTCTTCATTAATATATGAAAGATTGCAACTGTTCCATATTCTGTCTTGAAATTCTGCTACAATAATTCGGAGAATGAAGCTGATTTGAATTCTTAAGGCTCGCCATTACTTTTCTATCCGTTAAAGCAGACATAAACAGTCCACACACGCCTCTGTTAACACTGCAGGTTTTCTGTGCCATAAAAAAATAAACCTGGCTAAAACGTGTCGCATCGCTGTCCCCCTTTAACGTACGAGGGAGAATCAAAAAGTAAAGGCAGAATCAATTTAACAGCTTTGATAGAAGTAAGTGTGAGAAACTGAGCGCATCACTCTTCCACATAGTCCCCATGCGAGACGACCCATTTGTCGTATCGTTCAGCTGCTTCTGTGTTCCAGCAGTGAAGAAGTTTCTCAGCTGCTCCTGAAGCCAGGTGAGCACCGCTTCCTTTACTTCATCGTCAGAGGTGAATCTGCACCTGCACAGCACCTCCTCCAGTGGACTGAAGATGTGAGAGTTACTTGGCACCGGATCCAGGCTGTGAGGAGCACGCGGAAGACGTCTGAACTCGAGTCGTTGCGCTGTCTCTACAGTCTCCGCTGCTGTATGAGGACGTGCATTGTCATGGTGCAGCAAGACTGTTCTGGACAGCATTCCTCTTCTTTTGCTGCGAATTGCAGGATTAAGTTCATTTCACAGCAATGCACATTAATTTGCACTGTTCACTGTTTGTCCATGCGCTTGGAAATGCACCAGAATCGGCCACTTCATGTCTCAAAAGAACTTCAACATGATTTTTTTCTTGGCTGGAGAAGACGAATGTCTCCACTCCAGGCTTTTTCTTTTGCTCTCTGGGTTATCACGTAATTTCAAAATTGCCTTTACTTTTTGATTCTCCTTCGTAATATAGCAACCAACCAACAAAAAACAAACATTTTAGAGAGAAAAAAAAAACGTGCTATAACCTGTTTACATACGTGTACACAACCCATAACCTGACGTGCTGTTAGAACTCCACTGTATATACTGTAACGGTGTCACGCTTTTATATTTTGTACAGAACAGTTTCGGTCCTACACACACGAGGCAGATATCTCACTCTGCAGGCCATCACAGCTCCTCCATTCCCTCTCACACTGAGACACCATATATATGAAGACACTAATTCATATTTATGGTCCAAATAGAGTCTACCCTGTCAGCTTGCACTCAGACAATTCAAGGCTCTCCTGCTGTACCTGAACAGAGAAGTTGACTTAGTCATGACGTGACAGGAAGGCCACGCAGCCTCCAGAGACCTACGCATTTCCAAAGCTTTTCAAAAGACCTGTGCGCTTGCTAACTGGCTGAGAAGGGTCTATTTCTGCTGGACTCCGTGAGTGGCCGTGTGCTTACTCCAAACTAAGCTATTTAACACGTTCACAAAGGGGCTGCTACTTTTCTTTACCTCTCTTTCAAGGCTTTCTCCCCCTTCTTTCTTTAATTTTGTGAAGACTTTTTAATATGTTTTTAAATAAAGTCAAACTTAATATTCAACCAGCGCTTATCACTGTTTCTTTGCAAAGCAGGCCATAAATATTAATGAGGGGTTTCGTGAGGACCTGAAAGAGACGGCTGCACGTAGTCTTTCTCCGGTAAGAAAGGACGGGGTGGGGGTGGCGATGGTGGTGGGGGGGTGGGGGGAGTTTATCACAAATAAAAACCCCTGGGTAATTTTTCACAGAAATAATTGCCCTGCATGTGGTAAATGGTGTTATTTTCTGGTATTTAAAACTTTGGCTGGGCTCCCTGTGTAATGATTTGCTGGCTGTGGTTAGCTCTGGCGTGCAGACAGAGAAAGACAGGCCAGGCGCCGCGGCAGACGGGGCAGGCGTTAGGCTAACAGCGGTCGCTCAGCTGGAATCGGTGTGAGGAGGTGATGGCATCTGTGCCAACGTGGGTGCTCCCCAGAGTAGAACGTTTACAAGGTGGCCAGACACCAAGAGGTAGAGGCAAAAAAAAACAACAAAAAAAATCCAGCTTCATCAGGGATGAAATCACTCAAACTATTGATCACTTGTTAATCTTACATGCCAGAGACAGACAGGCGCCAACTATTTATCGATTGAGACCCTTCAGGCAATGGATTTTTTGGGCATAGTGTTTTGCAAAAATTTTTTCTGAGGTCAAACGCAATATATAAGCAAAATAAACTATGCTTGTCAGAGCATGGAGGGAAAACTCTATCGCCGTATTGAACACCACGGTTCGTTAATACCCCAAATGTGGGGTATGCACTGAGAAGATCAGCGGCATCGGTGTGAAAAAGATGCTCTGCGAGAGTGAGTGTTTGAGAACAAATGGGTGCAGAATCTCTCAGTCAGGTGGCGAGACGGATGCCAGGGCCAGAATCATTACAGCATTTGTCAGCAGTGCCGTTCTTGCTTGGATGGCGTACAAAACATGCAGTCTGGATCATGCAGTGATGGCTGGTTTGGCTGAAGGCCCTACTGAACACCAGGCACGACGGGAAAGAGAGAGCGAGAGCAAGCGAGAGAGGGAGGGAAAGAGTCTGTGACCTTCGCTGAATGTCACAATAAAGCACCGAGCAAATGAATCCGTGAGGACGGGGGGAGCGAGCGGAGAAGACGAGGCTGAAAAGAGAGCGGCGGACAAGCGGTTAATAACGCAGGCACTCCGGCCAGCGCCTTCTCCATTTTTTCATCAGGCGCAAATTAAAGTAATGGGATTCAAAGCGCAATTAGTCTGAAAGTATTAAAATTTCGTTCCGTCCGTCCTCCAATCTGTACATTGGGTCCAACTGCCAGCTTGCTCTTGATTGAAGATGCCGATCTCGAGTCACGCCACGCCACTTATGTTGAGCAAATACAGAATCAGCCTCGAACCTTCGCAAACTTTGAAAATCGGATGATTAGAACATGTTTGCCTGGAGAGGTCTCTCGCCACAGCTTTATCACGCTGACCGCTCTGATTTTCATTAGAGATATCAATAAAAATGTTGGTTGGAAATGAAAAGTCCAAGTGGCTGGCACTGGCTGCGACTTTAATTTCCTGTTGGTTTGGAGGTTTTCGGGGTGAAAACAAGACTGTTGATAGGTAAACGGGCGTCCTGTTATTAGGTGAGACAACCACAGGCAAGACAGATGAGGTGGACGCCGTCCTGGCCGGCGTGTGTCGAGCAGCTGCATCAGGCTCATCCTGCTGCTTCAGCACGGGGGAAGGATGAAGCTCAGACTCTGTACCAACAGTGAGGTTGGTTGATTCCATCCTCTCCTTCTACAATACACTTATTAGTGTCACTGCTGTATACATGTAATTTGAGACACACACCGCACATATCCATTCTTTTGTTCAATATCATTACAAGTGCAGCAGATTAAGGTGGCACAGACAGATCCATTGGCAGCCACCAAGGCTTTACTATTGAAGTCTCGAAATTGCTACAAAAATCCTTGCTTCAACATTTAATCACTTCTCAGGATTCCTTTTCTACTTTTTTTTTTTTTTTTTTTTTATTGCTCGGCATCCGTTCGGATTGGTCCGAGATGTCTTGGGTGAAAAAAAAAGGAGAAGAATATGAAAATAGCCCTTCGTTATGACAGCCAAATTGTACTCTAGGTCAGGAAATGGACAGGTGTATTCAACTGTCGGTGGCAAGGAAGCGAGCAGTAAATTTAAACGCACCACAATGGACATGCTAATTAGCGGCAGCGCAATGGAATCCTGGCTAGCATGTTAAATCTGCTACATGACAGTATAATTTGACTCCTTAAAAGGATTATGCAAATTAGAGCTCATCACAGCACAGGAAGACTGAGAAAGGTGACAGATAATTTATCCATAATACACCTTCCACGGGTATCTGGAGGCAGCATGGCAGCTGGGCCGCAGTCTCATACGTAGCTGGCATAGCTAAAAGCATGTTTAACTCTTCTCCGATGCACTCTCCTGCATTTCCAAATGGTGATTTATATAGTTTAGATTTAGTTGCCAATCAACTTCTAGTGATTATTAATTATGTTTCCAGCCTGAGCATGACCACACGTCTTTGAATATCTCCAGTGTACACATGCGGTATACGGAAACCCGAAGCAACGGAGGTTCGCTAGTAAGCAGAGATTCATCTGTAAGCGATTGTTTCAACGACTGCTTCGTTTACTGCGATACGCAGTACTGCACCAGGAGAAGCAGGCCAAGTTGGAAAAGCTCTCCATGGTGGAATGGAGGAAGAGAAACATGTAACATATGCAGCAGGGTGCTTCTGTGGTTCCTCCTCCCTCCTGGCCTTACCTCCCATTTTAACACACTCATCAAGATTTATATAATTTGTAACAAGTCAGTCAAATCTATACTAAGAAAAAGGCAAGTTATGGTTAGAGGCAGGGTAGTAAATTGTTCCATTTTTGCAGGTAATCTAAATGCAAACTAGAAGCAACTTATCATGAGAATGGATTTTCCACCATCTGGTCAAATAACAGGGGATTTGTCTAGTGGCAAGCAAAGAAAGGAATGATGGGAGAAAGATTAGCAGACAAGTCCTACAGTTGGCTAAAATGTATTTTGTGCAAACAAGAACAGATGATGCCTTAACAATTACACCTGTCAAAAACTCAAGAAAGCAATCCATCTTTCCGCGGCTCAGCTGAAAGCGGCCTACTTCATAGTAAAATGATTTTTTTAAACAATTGCTAGCAAACATTTTGATACATGACAAGCCGGGGAGTTAAATTTCACTTTCATGCGTAACCAAACTGAACGCAGGTTCTGCCATTCGGTGATAAGTACAACGAATGCAAAAGCACGCTGGCAGACGAAGGAGGAGGGAGATAGGAGGCGCTGTGTGGGCCTTTTTTTTTTTTATAGAGCTGTTGCGACAGGGTAACAAAGCGCGCAGTTTACTGGCCTTGGATGTGGTTTCAGGATCAAAGCCAAGCAGCTTAGCTCGCGCCTCTGTGGAACTAACGGCCTCTTGGCCTTATGAAAGCCCGTCTTTATGTGAGATTTCAGTCGCTACTAAACACAATCAAAGGGGGGACTGTTAACTATTTATCTTGTCCATCTCCGTTTGGAAACGAAAAGATTCTCACAACATTAAAAGGCGAATCAAACTGTAAGGAAACGAGGAAATGATGGAGATTTCACTTCATTCGTGGCCCCACTCTGGTTCTAGCGTTTTGGGCTGCATTTGGAGCTTCATGTAACCTAACAAGACCTTAATAAGTAAACTTAGTTACAGCTCATGCCTTTACTCCCAGCTGTATTTATAATGCACTAAAGCCACTTGTATCAAATCTGCTACATTTTTTTAATGCATCCTATAAAACAGATTTCTAAGAATTTAGACCTCAGAAGATGTATGTAAGAATTTACTGTAAACGTAATTTAGACAATATACCTGTGAGATCATTTTGAAAATACCTGATCGTTCGTGTGGGTGATCAGCAAAAGCAGTGGATGATATATGCTGAAAGTAACTGAAAAAAAACCACACAATCAAAGCAAATCTTGTGATGTTTAATATTTCTCGACCAAGGACGACGCAAACACAAATTTCTAATTGTAAGCACTGAGAAATGCTAAGAAAACCTAAGAAAAGTTTTGCTTTAAAATACATCTTAAGCTGGAAACTAAACGTTTCATTTAAAGCAGTAAGACTGCCAACGAAAAATCAGAAAAATCATCCGTGTTACTCCATTGAAAGTCAGGGGGTGATAACAGTGAATTTCACCTGGCCGTCTGAAACACATAATAGTGGTGCTATGCGATGTGAAAGGAATAAAACATGATGGTGGGCATGCTGTTACATGGAAAATAATCGACAACAGCTTGGTGGGATGCGCGACACCTAACAGCACATCTCAAATTTAATTCCTCTTTTTCCACAGCACATTACCAACAATGACTATTTTTTATTTAGTAAAGAACTTATCTTGTACATTATTAGTTACATTTATTGTTGCTGGTATTTTAGTAATAATACTGTAAGAGCGAGCACATCAATCAATATAATCCAGTCATTTGAATTACAGGCACCACTGTCGGAGCTGCAGTTCAGCAGATACCCAACACCAGAGGTACTATGAGTACTGACTCTGTTCGTACTCACACTAACAAGCCAAAATAATTCTGCGAAATACGCCAATTGTTTTCACAGACATTAAATAAACTTATTTTTCGCTTATTTGTATATTTAACCATTTACTGGGCAAAGGACCATATTTGGCAACTTCAACAGATATCCAAAATGGCCCCCGCCATGTTTATATACAGTTTTTGGGAAAATGTTACCCTACACTGGCTATATATGATTATTATACTATTATTATTATATAAACCTATTGACCTTGATTTTCAACATAAAATGAAAAAAAAACCCAACACAATTCTTGTAATAAAAAGTCTTATAATATCCTCCAATAACATTTTAGGGTTGAAATTTTAAAATTCCAAGTACAGTATTTCAATCAGTGCCCCATAATGGGATAAATGCAGCACTGCTATTTTGCTAGAATTCTGTTAACAAACCTTGTACAGATCAGCTAGATTGAGTAAAACTGCCAAAACATTCACAATTACACAAAAATACAACCGTTAGATTTCTCTATGTTACTGATGGTTTATACAGCAGGTTACAGAGTACTACACGTTTAGAAGTGGGTTCTTCAAATTATTGATGGTTCTATCTATCTAACGCACACACACACACACACACAATACATATATACTGCCAAAAGCGTTTCTAACACACACGTAAGATAACTTTTACAATTCTAGCATTTCAGTACTGGTATAAGGTTGAAAAGGTTGAGAAATACTCAAAGTGAGGTGACCTAACCAAGAAAAGGATGGGGTAGTCACCTCTGCATAATCTTTCACCCTTATGAGGTATACAGCTGCGTGCCCAGTGTGTGCCCCATTTAACCTACAATTTACTCACACACACACATACACAAAAAAACCCACCTTTTTTTACAGTATGCACCCTGGCTGTTGGATTGGGACAGAGCCAGAAATAGCCAATCCCTACTGCTTATTTACAGGCTCAGTGCACAAGAGTGCCGTGCAACTCCACTGCCGATGATCAATAATAAAAGGCATTTGTGCTTTCATGTGATGTATAATTATAACCCGAGCCAAGGTGAGTGGCTCTTTTGGAGCATGAGGCAAAGGAGCTGTTCCACGTCAGCACTGGCTTGTTTTATTTCCAGGCCCCACTGTTCAGACCAATTGCACTTTCGCGTGAGAGCAGCAATCAGGGTCAGTGCGCAGGTCTCGAGCAAAGATATAGCGTTATCGATTTCAAGGCAGCGGGGGGGGTTGCAGCAGCCCAGGGCACTGCAGGGCCTCTGCCTCCCTCCAATCAGAGAGCCAGGGGTCAGAGGTTGGGGGTCAAGCCTGTTTCACACCCGTCATGATGAATTGGGCTTTGCTGGATTTCATCGCATGACACTCTGCATTTGAGAGGCAGGCCGCAGGGAGGCGTTACACAACAGGTAAACATGCCACCCTGCTGTGGCTGGGCAAGAAAGCAAACACGACTCTCCACTCCGACACCACGTCTCATTCAAGGATTCAGGCATTAGAAGCAAGCAGAATTTTACCTACTCCTGTAATCACAGCCTTTCCATAAGGATATGAAGATAACAAATCTGGTCTTTCATTTTGTGTCGCTGTGTCTGAAAATGAGCAACTTCTAAAGCAAAGCTTTCTCTTTGAATTCCAAAAATTTAATTTACACAATTTTCCACTTACCCAATATTAGTCAATCATCTGTGACATGTTTGTAATCCAACGTTTGCTATATATATATATATATATATATATATATATATATATATATATTTTTTTTTTTTGTTGTTGTCAG
>JAQMCW010000005.1:10519531-10536520 GCA_030068335.1 Chrysichthys cranchii
CCCACGTGAGATTGTACACGACACACTATTGGATGGGAGGCGACCAACCAGACAGCGCTGTGTTGTGTATCCTGGGCGCTGATTGGCTCAGTGACCGTTCATCTCATCTGGTCAGTGCATGATATAGGATTTTATATGTTGTTAAAATGACGTAGGTTTAAGAGCGTAGAAAGTGTTTAAGAGCATGGGAAGTGTTCATAAGAGTGTGGGAAAGGTTAATAAGAGACTGGGAAGGGTTTATTATATATAAATAATAAAATTAATGTAACGTCGCAACTTCGCAGGTTTCACCTTCCGCGGGGGGGACACAACCGTCGTGATAGGCGGCGGTTCACTGTAGTGTGTATTTTTCCTGACCTAAACACCTTTCTCAGTAGTGACCCCCAGTGGCCCAGATACTTGATATTGCAAATGAAGTAAATTGGACTTCTATTATGGGTCAAAAGCTAAAATGAATATATTTTCAAAAAGAATCCAACAAACAAACATGCATACTGACTCATAAAATCCAAATTCTACCATTTTTCGCAATAAACACCCCCCGCCCCCCCACCCCCACCACCAGCAAATCCCCTTATTTAGGCTTTTGGGTCATTGCTGTTCCTCAAACCCTGTCACTTCTGCACCTTCGAGAATCTGAGACAAGCTCACCGCGCATTACAGGATGTAACTCCAACACACCTAGGTTCCAGAGAATAAAAAAACATGCCTCCATAGTATTTGTCAGTGAGCTCATTAAAGGATCGGCATCGGAGCACGGGACAATATGTGCAGAGCAGGGGGTTAAACAGCCGAGCCAAGACGAAGCAAAGCAGGGAAAAACAAAGTGTTCTAAATGTCTGCAAACGGTCTCGGCAGAACATTAGCTGTGTACAGAGGGCCATAGGGAAGACAGAGGATTCATTTTAATGAGCGTCACAACTTAACAAAAATGTTCTCTTTCTCCATTGCTGGCAATTTTGCTGGTTTTAGCGTAAACAAGCAGGGAGAAATATCTTCTGACAACATCGCCTTGATATGGTAAACAGGCAGGCTTTGAAGTGTAGCGGCAGATTATACATTGCTGAAGTGAGATTTTTAAGATTATTCTTGTTATACCTAATGACGCAGTTCATCAGAAATACACATACTGATATTTGTAGCACGAAAAACAATTTAGAAGGGCTCTCAGAAAGGGAGAGAGAGAGAGAGAGAGAGAGAGTTAACTGTTTTCTTCACACCAGTATAATGAATGGGGCATGGTTTGGGTTATGGTATTACTCAAATATTTATGATGAATACAGGCTTGCATGCCAACGGAATTGTAGGACTTCCTGTGGAATGTGTCTGGGCCAATGAATCTGGGCACACAGTAGGTGCCAGCCTTCACAGTACCCTCCTATCTCTCTCTCTCTCCCTCACAAAAACACACACACACACACAAACGCACACACACATACCCTCCTTCCTCACACAGCAGATGCTGTGCTCATCTGGTGTGCTACACAGTAACTGTCAAAATATTGATGCACAGCTCAGTCACACACTGCTATCTTTTAACCCTTTATCACGTGGGCATTTTTTGTATCTGGTTCAGTCTTTATGTTTAACCCGTATTAAAAAAATGACAATTTCGTAGCATGCACCTACTGCTTTACAGAATTCGGACCAGCGAACCACAGTCTCCTCCAAAAGTACTGGAACCACAAGGGCGATTAAATTCTTAAAGCATTTCTGACTCTGATTTAGTTGAACGCATTCTGTTCCAATACTTTAGCTCGCTTAAAAAGCTATTTTGATCCAAAATGTTTTATGATCTATGTTGTTTAACACGTCTAGGTGCAAATACCAGGCGATGAAATTTGAAACTCTGATCTCTGTGCTCATATTCATCTTTTGATTTCATACACAAATGTCTTCAGTGCGCGGCAAAAACAATTAATTGGCCTTGCTGTTCCAGAACTTCTGGAGGGGCACCGCGGGCCGTATAATTGAATGGTCCTGTTTCCAATTCTGTGTGGCTTGTTGCGATTATTGAGAATGTACTAACTGAGGTCAGGAGTTATTACACAGTTGGTTAACAGATTTCATATTCTAGTGCCTGCTGAATTGGCACATCGGTTCTTCTGGGCCTGACACACATCTGACAGAGATCAGCACACGAGTGGTACACACACGCTTCCAGGGCCTCCCTCAGTTCTCGCCTGAAGCGCATAGTCTCTAGCCTTGTTTACTTTCTAACTCACACAAACAGTCATACACACGTTTTCTCCTTCTGTGCTACAAACATAGTCAATCCGGAAATATGCAAACCAAGATCATTCAGCTCTCTGCGATACAGACTGAGTAAAAGAGAGCAGTCCCATTTTTTACACTGGAATACGCTGAGGGCTCAGTGGGTTTTAAAGGCGTTGCTCATTTAGAGAATGAAAAATTAAAGGACCTGCAGGCAGAAACGTACGTGTGTATGGAACAACTAGTAGTGCCACCCGAAGTGATCCACTTCATCAAGATAAAGGTACGCGTGCTGCCTGAGTAAAAAAAAAAAAAAAGCCTGGACACTAGTGAAAGAGGGAAAGCTTTCTGACTGCCAGGCAAGTAGATCTGCCCCATCCTGTCTGGTTGGATGTTGGGGGTCCGACATGTATTTTGTTGAAAGCAGCTGAAAGGTGATGACGATGCAGCCAAATATTACAAAAAAAAGTTAAAAAGGCCGACCCCATCTATCCCCTTCTTAGCGGTGATTTGATTCCATATGTTGACGTAGTTCCTCCTCAAACAGGAAGTAAGAATGGCATGATATTGATGAACCTGGCTGAATGACACAACAGCCAACAGCTCTGGAGATACCACACACACACAAACACACACACACCCTCACTGAATCTAAAAAACCTGATAGCAGCTCAGTGAATTAGCTAAATATGGAGAACAGTGAATAGGTAAACAAGAGCCTTTCACTTTTTTACTTACTATTACTGCTGGAGAGGCCCTGACGGTGTATAAAGACAGAATCGCATCCTCACTCAGTCTGAGGATGTGACATATTCACGCATCAAAGGGCAAAACATTCTTCTGAGAAGTGCCTGTCACATAACCGCAAACTTATATCACTACAACGTCCCTTTTCCAAATGAATAAACTCCCACCATTTTTTCTCAACCAAGGAACAGTTGGAAAAGGGAACAGCGTACAGCAAGATGGCAAAAACGCACCGACAGACCATGTTTACTGCTTAAGAGCTCTTAATGCTGCTAAACAGCTAATTCTGCAGAGCAAGACCTACCTCTGGAGCATGACAGCCATCCATTATCTATACCATGGGAGCCAATCTCAGCTGACTTTGGGCGAGAGGAGGGGTACAAAAAGCTCTTAAACATATATCTTGATTTACGGGGCACTTTAAGGATTATATTTGGAACTAAATGCTTTATTTCCTTAGCTAAACATTTTTAGGCAAGCATAGCACTAGCTTACAAAGGAGTCGGAGTGGTAACAAGTAAGATGAATGGCTATTGTTTGCAGAATTATTGGTAAATTGATGACCTATTAGCTTCATCTGGCCCTGGCTTTGTTTGCTCTTTTAATCCTGCGAGACCTAACTGTCCTGCTTGAAAGTCTACATCTCAATACACTGGATCTATAGCATCCAGAGCGGTCATCATGACTGTGCCCCCAAATGCATGCAGCTATCGAACGGCCGAGTGAATTCTCCTGGCCACACCTAAAGGCTGTAGATCACAGAGGTACGGCGAAAGCCGAGGCTTGAACAGAGACTTCCTGCCTGGCGCGGAGAAGAGGCGTATTAGATATGATATGTTAAAATCTAATTGGTGCAGTCAGAGGGCCGTGATAAGGAGAGGGGGAAGATTAAGTTGAGCTATCAGGGACTCTATGAAGCTGCAAAATGGCTCACACCAGATAACGATGACGGCACTTCAAAACATCATCAGCAGAAGCAAGGTGACAGGCCTGGCATAGGTCCTGCTTCTTTCTTAGAAAGATGAGAGACAGGGTTAGCCAAAGATGAGAGAGTGCATGTGTGTGTGTCTGTGAGAGAGAGAGAGAGAGAGAGAGAGAGAGAGAGAGAGAGAGAGAGAGAGAGAGAAGGTGCAAGCATAGTCAACATAGCCTTTGAAAGGCTCATGTGGAAAGATTCCATGTGGATACATGAAGTGCTATAGTACTGGCAAATACATATACAGTGAACCCGTTCACATTCCGCCCCGCCCCCAATCCCGCGAGGTGAAATCCGCAAAGTAGCGCCGTCACATTTATTTTATTGTTTATATATATATTAAGGCTTTATAAACCATTTCCACTCTCTTATTAGCCTTTTCCACTCTCTTATAAACACGTCCTATGCTCTTAAACACTTTCTACACTCTTAAACATACGTCATTTTAACAGTACATGCGTACTCACTGCTGGTGAGGTCACTTCCTGTTTACGGCCTGTTTACTAGCTGAAGCGGAAGTGGCGTACACCGCCACTGTGTACTCATCCGCTGATGAAATACAGTGCATAGTGTTTTATTTTGATTTAAATGTTCTTTTAATGTTTGAATTAACTTTTTTTTAATTATATTTTATATTCCAGAGTCCCGTGAAAGCCAAAAAATTCCACGAATCAAAATTTGAAAATCCGCGATGCACTGAACTCACAATAGGTGAACCGCGGTATTGCGGGGGTTCACTGTACTGTACTAATTTAAACGATATTTGTAAATGTGTGAATCATTGTGCATTTCCATCAACCACTCTTGTGTTAATATCCCCAAGACAGGGCATTAAGATGGCATGATCCAAGAACCTCAAGCGAAATGTTTGCAAAAATCTTTCCATCATAAGTTTGAGTTCATTTTTTATGACTTTGCCAACCTTCCTACCTTGGTAAAGAATTGCAATGTTTTTTCTTTGTTTGTTTTTGTTTTCTGCTATATTTAGAATTTTCTTTCCTAATTAAAACAGTTTTTAATTGTTATTTTCCTGTGTGCAACTTTATCATTTGCACAGAATCACTGAACCCTTTTTCTCTACCATAAGGCACCTTTCTAATAAAAACCTGCTTTTCATTCCCCCATTACATTGCACCGTGGGCCTCAGCGTTACGGCCGCTGATTGCAGCTTTTGCAAGTCTAATGCTGAGATTAGTTTTGATTGGTTGATTGTCATGACAACAATAATCAGGCCAGTTAAATACCCATATAAGGAGAGATTTACATTGACATTCTTAGGGGGGGAAAACGGTTAAATCCAGCACTCTAATGGGTTGTTTGTAGAAATGCATGAGACTCATCAACATAGATTTTTGTAGTTGTCCACCCAAGAAACACAAGCATGTGAGTTATAACATTCTGAGGGACAGTTTTCATCATGCTTTACTGAACCTAGTACCAAACCAACTGCCTTCACTCCCTTAATAAAAAGTCTAGTGGTCAGACGGAATGTTGAAAATCAAGGCTTCATGCTCAGTCCAGCTGAACTTTACCGAGAATTCGCGACCCTTGAAAGCATGAGCGACAGAACGCGGCACGAGCCATGCTAAAATGAGGGCATGCCATCACTTGCTGTGTGCTTTTTTATTTCTGCGCCGTGATCTTCATTTCTGACCGCCCCCAAGTCCTATGGGATCCAGAACCGATGTCTAGCACCATAGAAGAAATTGCATATTGCACTGACTGAACTTTGATGATGGCGACGAGAGCGCATTCAAAAAGAGGCAATACCTGAAATGTTATAACTGCGGGAGTTCTCCCACTCGAAAAAGTAAAGCGTGATGCAACACAGTGCACAGAAAACAGAGACGCCTTTCCTAGACGCGGTTCCACCGACGATGCGTGAACATTGTGGTTAGCTTTGTACTATATCCTGTGGTATGGAGGGAATTGGATGTGTTTTGTGCGAGTACTGTCAATATAGTAAAATATCTAAAATCCTCGCTTGTTAGGAGGCGTTTTTGCTTGGTAAAATGATTTGTAAGGCAATGCACGTGTTCAGCGACGGCACACTTATTAAATGGCACTTGATTATCTAAGAAATTCCCGAAAGATTACCGAATTATCAGTAAGTAATAGTCTGCTGCAGTCCCTCTGTAAAACAAAACTAACGTAAGTAAGTTACGTGAGCCGACAGGAATCAAGACGCTGCCTGAAAAACCTCCAAAAGAAAGTGTTTTAAAGTACATCACCTTCGTCGTGTCAGGCCAGAAACACCCGTTCAGATCTGGGGATGTTCTCTTTTGCCAGAGTTTATCTATGCATATTTGCACAGAGGATCTTGAAGAAGAAGCTTGAATACAAACTGATCGACTTCAGTCACGCAGAAAATTCTCCTCTTCAGCGTTTTCAAGCCGGGCTGACGCTTATATAGCAACAATGTATTTCCCCCCTGTTTGAAAGTCTTTAGGATGTATTTAAATGAGAGATTTAGTTAATGAGTTTGGGCAAACTCTGGAACAGTCTTTTAAGCATTATCATTCTCATTAATTTTCAGAATTACCCGCTGTGTTGTGATAGCTGTCATGGACTTCAGACTTCAATTAATTAAATACTACATATGTATATAAAATATACATGTACACGTGTGTGTGAGTGTGTGCACTTGTATATGAATGAGCGTACGCCCGTGTACTTGTACGTGTGTATGTGAGTGTGTGGATGGGGGGGAAAAAAAACCACACACTTTCTTTTAAAATTCTGCAATTTACAGTTTCTCACGAGCGCACGGCTAAGCCCTAAGACAGATATGCAAATGCGCAAAATGTGCCAATAGAAGCTTTTTTTTTCTTTTTTTTATTTAAATTAATGTATTCGACAACTCCAAGGCAGGGGAAACAATGTCCTTTAGGACCAGAGCCAGGAACAAGGATCTCTCCTATTCAACTCTTCCGTGTTACAGGGAATTCCTCAAAACAGTTTGCTTCTAATGTTTGCAAGCGGTTTGCATACCGCTTAATATCAAAGATGCTAAACAATAATAACTACAACGTTAAATAATTTGTGCATTAAAATTCATGAAAGGCAGAGTAACAGAAGCAGATAGACGGCCTCGACAGTCAAACCTGAGAAAGTCCAAGAGAAAGCATGTTCTCAGCTTTCGTTTTATAGTAATCACTTAATAGGCAAACAATCTCCATGGGTTTTTTTTTTTTTCTTTTCTTTTTGGTCATTTCATGTGAGGAGAGTGCACATCGGAGACATAAGTGCATCATTACTGCTTTATCTGTCCACTGTTCTTGTAAAGCAGGAACAATTAACCCTGCCTTCAGCGTGATTGATATAGGCTTTCCTTTCAATTTGTTCCACTACACAGATCATGAAATTCGCAATGTGCCCATCCTTATTGACCTACGCTTTCAAACACACGGGGCCACAACACGACGAAGGGAATTAAAGAGAAGAGAGCCGCACAGCCATGAAATAACGTCTTTAATAAAAAGAACGAAAGGGGGGAAAAAAAGGAACAACAGACATGACCTCACGAAGCCTTCGACTATTTCAAGTGCACTCTCCAGAAAGTTCTTTTCTATTCGATCGAAAAAAGTTTTTTTATACGTTGCTTTTTCATCAGCATACTGCCTGAAAGCAGGATGAGAGCTTTTAAACTACTGGCAAAAGACAGCTATGTTGTAAACACGGTTTTACCGTTTTCATTCCAAACATTTTCAAACGTGAGCTGCTAAGCTGAGCCTGTAAATCTTTAAGATGCAGTGAAAAAGGCTGTTTGTGACATCTCAGACGCTCTTATAGAAAAGAAATAAAACGTTCACAAATTATATACCGTCGGAGATCTGTTATCAGGCCATTTTTCGGTGACTAACAATGTCTTTGGGCATTCTGCGGGTAATTTCGTGTAGACCAAGATTAAATATGAAAAGAGAAGGAGAAAGGCAGCGTGCCTTCAGCTGTGGATGAAGCTTTCATATGCAGGTAAGAGAAAACACAGATCCACCTTCAGGCACCGAACGCATGAGACTGAATAATGTTCAGATGTAACGTGTCTTCTCGCATCTAAATAGGAACATCGGAGTCGAAAGGATTTACCGTGAAGCGTAATTAACATCACTGTGTTTTAGTGTACGTCTGACAAAGTAGAACCTCGATAAACAAAGAGCTTTTTTTTTTTCACCCAGTTCCCACTGACCAAATTAAAACCCAGATCAGGATCAGAGTCAAATTTAACATATCAAATAAAGCTAGTCGTTTGCTTTTTTTCTTCTTCTTCTTCGGAGATTAAAATTATTCGGAAGTTTCTGAGCGTGTTTACTTTAGCTTCTGGCCATTCGAACATATCTAGGAATATGACCTTTCCCACAGTCTGCTGCAAATGCCTCAAGAAGAAAGCCTTTAGACTTTATTAGACGAAAGAAACACAATCACTTCACCAATTACATGTCACACGAGGCATTATGTGGACGGCGGAGTGTTTTATCAATACGCAAGTTGGGCTTCAGGAGGCCCGAGCATATTCAGTGGCAGAGAGAGAGAGAGAGAGTGAGAGAGAGAGGGAATAACAGCTGAAAGCAGCTTCCTACTAAAGTGTGGCTTCGGAAAAGTGCACGCTGCTATAACCATGGGAAAAAGGCAGCACAAAGCCAGCAAATAAAGCCAAGCACGGGTGGCCTTCTTCAAATGACGCAACGCTTAAGGAATGCGTGTCAGAAAGGACCTCAGCGCGCTGCAGCTCCTCGGCGAGGTGAGGCGAAGCCGGCTTTCCTTCCATTTCCAGCCAAATCGCTGCTATAGCGTTTGCTTATTAAAGTGACAGGTGGGCTCCCATGCATATGCGCCTCTCAATCCATTTACACAACTCGTGCAGCGGGTGTCATTTGACAGCCACAAGGGCGGTCTGTGGGGAGTTAATCGGGCCATGTCCTACCTCCTGCTCGGCCTAAGCGGAATAATCAATTACAATTTCGCAGGCAGAACCTCGGCACGTCACACGAGGGTCGTGCAGGTGTGTGTGGTCAGATTGTAGCATGATAAACTGGTCGTGGTGGTGGCGGGCGTGATGCTGAGATTTTATATATATATATATATATATATATATACATATATATACATATATATATATATATAATTTTTTTTTTTTTTTATATAGAGAGTTACTTTTCAGGACAGAATTTTGACAAACTCCAGCTGAGAGCCAGATATGTGGATGAGGCAAATACATTGCTGCGCCTAGTGCCTAGAGAGCTCAGGAGTACACCAAACACCATAAAAAAGTCAAAAATCCCAAAGTACAGTATGCAGCGAAGGAAACTTTGAAGTCTATTTCAACCATTGAAATCTTTGCCCGTGCATGCTCTAAAAGCATAAATATATGTTCTGTATTCTATAGCTCTGCAGTTTCAAACACAAGCCTTATCTATTCCTGCGCCCAAATATCTCACAGCACAGTGTGGATCCGTCAGGACTTAAAGCGGGAGAAGGAGCCGAGATACAGGGCGGGAGGCGAGCAGAGGCAGCTAAAGGGCAATGCTCGCTGCTAGCGCTGGAGCTGCACACATAAACGCGGGGGGGGGAAGCAGATGGGAGTCAGCGGGCACAACATCTGTCCGTCAAAGCCAGGCGCTAAATAAAGGTCTCACTCGTGTGGACGTTAAATGCATAGGTGGAGGGTTCAGTTTTCCTTCATCCTCGAATCATAATACACGCTAAAAGGCCACGAGACCTGCTCTAGTGTTACACTAGAGTTAAGAAAGAAAGCTAACCTCTGCCCGCAATTCATTCTGAATATAAGCTGATTTCCTGCGAAACACTAGAGGATGAAAATATTTCCTGAATGGTACTCAAGGACAGATTCCTGAAAAGCCTGCGATCGCTAACAAGACACACGGTTTCATGTTTATTTATCAGAACAATAAAAGATGAGTGTGATTAACCATGACAATAGACTGCCAAAGGTGCATCGCTAGCATAGGATGACGAGCGCTCAGGATATGAAGATGTACAAGTCAAAAAGGGAAACTAAAAAAGGTCCCCAATAGGCTGGTTATTCCATTCATATGAGCCATTCTTGGGGCTGCATCTTGTCTTCTCGACAGCAGTAATGCTGTTGATTCTCTTGCCACTGATGCCACTGATACAAACATAAAGGGCTCAAGCTCCATATGAAAGCCAAAGGTACGGCAGAATGAAAAAAATCCCCCGCCTGACCGAGTGGGGTGTGTATCACAAAGGCGGCGATAAAGCAGCGCACAGCGTGAGGCGTGCGGTAGCGCAGCATGCTCCGTGCCTGCACTATTACCTTAGTGGGCTACATCTTCTTTATGTCTGTCTCTCGACGCTGACCTTCAGAGCAACATCAGTGGGTGGAGGAGAGAGAGAGAGACAGAGACGGCGTAATCACCGCACTGCACGCCGCCCAAACAGTCACAGATGGGGCTGGAAATCCCTCTTAATTGTGATAAATATGCATCGGAATGGCACGCTCGCTCCCCATCTATACTGTGTTCAGCGTTCCGATCACTGGGAGGAACCGGCCATTCTTTTGTTCAGTCATGTAGCACGGTGTTGCCAGTGTAGCTGTAAGGCGTGTAGAAGACACTGCTGCTTTCTTAATTTAAAAAAAAATAATGTACAAAGTAAATGGCAAATATTTATTCTAAATTGCGATTCTGTACAATAACAAGGACTTGTTTCTGAGCTTTAGTCTCCAACAACTCTTCAGCAAAAAGGGGCACAGATAATAGAGCAGTGCTGAGAAAATTAATGCCTGTACATTTTTTTTTATATCTTAAAGGTTAACTTTAAAACATTAAACCCCTTTTCTCTTTCTAACTCCTAACAGATACCTCGCATTCCAAAATACCTGTTGATTTAGACATACGAAGCGTTTCCTCTTAGGGCAAATCTGCATTCGAATCATACATCTGACCATTTTGTGTGCAGCAGCATTCATAAATCATGCACTATTACGCTGCTTTTTCCAGCTTCCATTCTTTTCCCTCCATAACTCTATTGCCCTATTACAACAGAAAACGCAACACTGGGGAAAGAGAGAATGGTTTTCCTCGATACAAAGCCAACTTGAGGTTACTGCTGCACAGGAAGTGCCGGCCCGTTTCTCTCCCAGTTTATTCTTTTTGTTGCTTAAGCCTGAGAATAAAACTCTTGGCTGCTTCTCCGACACCAGTCCATACATGTATCCGTGCACATGCCATTAAGAGTCATTAAACACCTTCCATCAGAATCTTCCGGCGAATTCGTTTCAGCTCTCGAGAAAAGCCGCACAGCAAATCACAGGGTGTGATTTAACCCCTTCTGAATGCCATCAGGAGACAGGTGATAAAGAGTGCGCTCATGCACAGGCTATGAGGTTTCTCCTCTGAAAATTAATTCCATCTTCGAGATTTCTATCTTGCCGATATGCTCAGAATGGCACCGAAATATGCCCCTGCCACTAAGATTACAGCTGACTGATTTAGCATAAACGTCTTCGGCTGCTGTGCCAATGGGAGTGCGCAGGATGGGATGCCGGGGCATCTGGTATATGACTTACACTCTTACAGGTATTACTGTAGAATTCCCATGTTTAAGTGTGTCACATACAGAAACAGTGGTCTGTCGGTTACGTGTGTATACACACGCAAGAAGTTCCCCTTCTTTGCCTAGTAAGGTCCGACAGCCCTGTTAGAGGCCTGATCTCCCAAACCAAACACAACATATACACATATATATATATATATACAACCTCCACCTCTAGTACTGTCTGTGTACAGCATTGAGCAGGCCTCTTTATTAAGCGACGTCCTTACGACCAATACGTGTACATACAGATGTGCCTGTATGTGTGTGTGTGTACGTATGTGTATGTGTACGTGTAGACTGCGCACCACATCCAGCTCACCTTTTACCTTTTTCACTTCAACTCGGACCTATCACACACCCGACGTACCCAGGTATTCAGCTTCGAGGCGTGATTGTGCGAACAGACACCCGGTTGACCTGGCTTTCGTCTAATTCCCCCTGGATAAAGTCAGCCTGGTACTGCGGATCAGATGGTTCATTTAGTCAAAGCGAGACAGACTGTGTCGGTCATCCAGTGTGACAGACGGGCATGGAGCGTCTGCGGGAATTCATGCAGGGCTGTTTGTTTCGAAACGGGGAAACGATGGAAGCCAACAGCACAACACTGAGCTCTCCGCCTGGAGGAGCTTACCACCCAGGGTACCAACACACACCCTTAAACAAGGCTCTTTTATTCATTCAACAAGAAATTGATGATTAAAAAACAAAACAAAAAAACAACCAGAACAGACTCCTCCAGCCAGGTAGCCTTGGACACCCAGGCTCGCAGTCGGGCGCTGTGTGAGGATTTGAGGCTAGAGGATTTCCAGCTGTACCTGGAGGAAGCGCTCGGCTCCGTGAGGGCGCTTGAGGAATCCATGCGCTACATTCAAAGTTCCTGAACAGCTCAGCTCCCTGCTGCCTGTATGCTAATGGCTCCCCGCTCTCTCCCGTCCCACCGCAAACACCAGCCTTCACTCAAGTCATGCCCAGCCTGGCCTAGCGCTTGACGGAATAGCACGGCTGACACACACGGCAGCATTGTCAGCGCCACACGGGCGAATTCCCGCACCGCGAACCGCACACAAGGGAACCGCGCAGGCAGGCGCTGGTGGCCGACATGCTCGCCGCCGAGCGCGCTAGTGAACGCGCCTACCGCGTCCTCGTCTCCGCCAAAACACGCGCCTGCGCCGCCTCCTCCTCCTCCTCGGTGTGTGTAAACCTGTTACCCGAGCGTCAACCTCCACTGACTGCCAAACACACTCCCGTGGGAAAGGGCACGCCCGAAACTTCTGACATCTCAATCCCCCCAAAAACACCCCCAAACCAACGGAAACGCGCCCAGCGCCGAGCTGCGTGAGCGGGCGCCGACGCGGCACACAACAAACCGAGCTGTTTTACCGTTCTCTTCTGGAAGGGTCTTGCTGAACGCCAGGCTTGGTGGGCGCCATCTTCCCGCAATTATTTGATTTCTGACTTTTTTTTTTTTTCCTTCTTCTCCTCTCCTCCTCCTCCTCCTCCTCCTCCGCCTCCTCTTTCGTCTTCACGTTGATTCAGACATGCAGCCGAGGAGAGCGAAGGCGCTGCGAGGTGGACATTGAGAGGGGCTCAGAGAGAGGCATGGCGCCGTGCCGGAGCCGACTGGTCGCGTCCCCCTGAGCGGGAGCGCTCCACGGGCATGCCGCGAGCTGGAGCCGCAAACCCGGGACGCGTCTTAATTCGGCGGCGTGAGGTGAAACGGAGCGCGGATGTCTAGGCACACGGGAGCGTCACATGGTGAGCTTGGCCCGGAGGAGTGCGTGCTGTCGGGCGCTGAGTGGAGCCGCGTTTCCGCGCGCGTCTCGCTGCATTTTTCCTCCTCCGCTTGGCTGTGTGTGCAGTAGCGCTCGCCTGCTCTGCTACCGGCGCAACAACGCCACTCAGTTGTAGTTGGAAACACTTTTGCCTTTCGCAGAACGTACAGGTTGCTCCAACGCGTAATTCCGCCATCCTCAATTTCTCCATTCATTTTGCACGCAAAATCCTTCAGACGCTTTGCTCAGTGGGGTTTTAAGAAAATAAATAAATAAATACGGGGGGGGGTCTGTTTGCTTCAAAAATGTCAGTCACAAGAAGGTGCAGATGTGATGGTATAACATAAGAAAACTTTGTTTGCTTTTGTTTTTTCTATTTCACTCTCATCTGAATTGATTTTGAGATGAATATAATACACTGTTTATTTACCCTATTTATGACGGTCAGTAATGACAACATGATGTGTGGCATGGTCAAAAACACCCTGATGGATATGGCATAGTTGTAACCAAATTATAAATCCTTAGTTCACACACCTTAAAACACACACACACACACACACACACACACACACACACACACAAACACACACAACATAACAATATCTGAGTGCTCTTCTTAAGACCTGTGCAAAGTTGGTCTCGTAACAATAAAACCCCCCAAAAAACTTTTACGCTATTATGAAGCATCTACAGCTATTTCTTGATGTTTGTGCAGAACATCTTCACGTCTTCCCCATAATCACCCAGCCAACATGTTTAAGAAGCCATGACCTGTCAAGGTCAACTCCGGAGTAAATTCTGGTGTGTGTAGGCTAGAAGATTAGAAGGCAAAGAGATGTGTGTGTGTTTGTTTGTGTGTGTGTGTGTGTGTGTGTGTGTGCGTGTGTTGAGACAAAGTTTACCTACACGCCTGGGCTCCATAATATTCTAAATTCCTTTTGTTTTCATCTCAATCCTGGAGATCCAGTGCACTGGACATTATGGATGTTCCATGTACTAGCTTATTCAGTTCATCAGCTCATTAACAAGCCCTTCGTAATCTGAAGTCAGTTCGAGCAGGGAAAACACTCAAATATGCTGAGCATATGTCAAAACAAGGCGAGATTGAAATCCGCTGCTTTAAATATTATCAAAGGTCAAACGTCTCCTGTGACAGCTTTTTTTGTTTTCAGAAAAGTCTTTAAAACATGGAAACATCTGTACCAATCACAGCTTATTAAACACTGTGGATCGATATTTATCATAGTTTGACTAATTTTGCCCAAAGCAGAAGCCATAGGCTGCTCTACCTAATGTCCTCCACATGCCAGCCTACTTTATGTGATTTATGTGGAACTAGAAAACAACCCTTTTTGGCCAGATGCTAAATTGTGCCATATCGTATTAGATTTTATTCTTAAAAGGCTCCTACTGAGTGGTCGAGGAAACACTCCCTAAGTGCCTACTGTAAACAGTCATAAATTTAGCCTCTAGTCTTGGCTGCAGTGGAACCAGCAATAACCTTCCGACCTACTGTCGGCTTGTGACTGGATTTTATGACCTAAGTGGACTTTTCACATGGCAATGGAAATCAAGGTCCACATAGTAAAGCTGTTCTAGTAAAACACAATTCCCTTAAGTCAGGTTGTTGTTAGTGTGATTCTAACAGGAGACACACATTTCTGCAGGTCTGTATGTCCACTTGCCTTTCTTTTTCTTTTTCTTTTTTTTGTTGATCAAACAGATGTAGAAGTTTTAGACTTATGATTACAAAAGGTAGGCTTTGTGTGTGTATATATGTGTGTGTGTGTGTGTGTGTGTGTGTGTTTGTGTGTGTGTGTGTGTGATCCCTAATAAGTGCAAGTTGCGGTTAAGAATCTGCTGCAATTAATATCCTTTTAATCTAGTCCCTGACCCAGTGGACTACACGGTGATGTTGTATAGATCCAGATTACAATGGAAAACAAAGGCATTGATGCGACATGACAGCACGGAGCGGAAATGCGCGCGCGTCGGCAAAACGACAGGTCAATATGGGGAAATTCAATGAGAGCAGCGTTTGCGGGTTGCTTGTTTTTTTTTTTGTTTGTTTTGTTTTGTTTTTGTTGGGGTTGTTTTTTTGTTTTTTTTTAATGAACATACCTTTGTTGGTAAGTGGTCAAGCCCTGGACGTTTTGCGGGTTGCCGTTGGTAGCGCCCGGGACTCGTGCTGCCGGCATCCCTGCGGCTCCTGCGCCCGCCGCCGCCGTCACCTGCACGCTGAAGTCCGGGAAGATCCTGATCATCCCCGCGCCGAGCCACGCGCCGCCGAGCGAGTGTGTGTGCGTGTGTCTGAGTGCAGCCTGTCCTCTGGCCGAGCAAGTCACAGCGCAATCCCATTAGTGCCGAGCACGAGCTGCTGGGCCATTCTCGCGCTGAGCGGAGAGTGCTGCTGCTGCTGCTGCTGCTGGGCTCGCAGGGGCACGGACAGGATGCTCAGCGGAAACGCGCCCTGACGCGTCACGAGCAAACTTTCGACCGGGTGCTGAAGCAGTGCTGGGAGTCGGATTAAAGTCGGAGCACAGCCTATGAGTCGAACTACCCTCGATGGTGGAACAAAATGCCACCAGATTGAGAACTTCCCCAAGTGAACTCTTTGCACCGACTGTGCGTAAACGCCTTTGGCTAACTCCCTGTCAGGAGCCGAAACCCAACTCTTATCTAGAGAGTTAGCTGGACAAACTAAGCCACTATTTAGGCTAGAGTGCGTCCTCCTGCGACTTTATCACACATCCTAACAGATGAGAGCGCACCCAATCATTGGCCCATAGAGGGATCAGTGCACGCGCACTGAGTCCAAGATCCTCCGTCGCGTAAAAGTACGAGCGGCCCGTGCGGACAGCCAGCTAAGCGACCGTGAGCTCCTGAGGACAGCCTGCACTCAGCCTGGGGGGGGGACGTGCCGGCTAAAAGTCCGAAATGACGTGTTCGCCTCGCCCTCCTCTGTGTTGTTATGCTTTCAAGTTTGCACGTGAATCATCTCGAGGTTTTCCTCTCGCCTCATCTGCACGCGACACTGTTCCGCAGTTAGAGATACACAGATATCGAAATGTACTGGCTAATTGTGTGCTAAGGTGCGGCGTACAGCGGGGCGTTTACTCGTGTGTGTGTGTGTGTGTGTGTGTGTGTGTGTGCTGAAGGTGTTGTGTGAGATCCGGAGCGCGTGGGAGCGGATGTATGAGCCGATTAACTCCGCCGCGCGAGAGAACAGGGAGCGCGCGCGGGCCTTCAGCAGCCAATCAGGCTCAGGCACGTGAGCGCGCACTGGCTACTGTGGCTGTAACCCTTTGGAAACCTGAGTGGAGGTTACTGGGAATTTCATATCGGATTACAGTCATGGGAAACCCTCAGATTGTTTAACGTTACAATATATGTACAGTCGATCCTCTCATTAACGGACTGATTGGGGGGAGAGGTTGTCCGTTGACGTGAATAGTCCGATGATGTGAAGGGGTGTGTGTGTGGGGGGGGGGGGGTAAAATAGAGGAAATCCAAGGAAAAACCCCACTAAGGTCCATAAAAGTGTTAGCCAAGTACTGTACACATGACAAGCAGCATAACGGCCAACATAAATAGGTAAGTACATTAAATACTAATGTAAATAAAGATGTAAATACAATTGTAAATGTCATTTCCATTATGTGTGTTCACACCACACTCCTTACAAACACCAGACTTCTTAAT
>JAQMCW010000005.1:10536620-10560576 GCA_030068335.1 Chrysichthys cranchii
CCTTGATGCAATAAACAAAATTAGGTAGTAGTTTTATGCATTTAAAAAGTAAAACGGGTCGGTGCTGACCCTAACACAAGAGGAAGGTTTTAAGTGCTTAAGCACCCGCCCTTTTCTTTACTCGATGGCCATGATGCTCTTTTTGACCACGTTTCTTTTTTTTTTTCCTTTTTCTTTTTGCCTGCTCATGGCCCTTATCATGAAGAATTTTAACAATTAATTCTATTTAAACTATAAGTTTCAAATGCAAATCTCAGTTCAGTTTAAATCTTTGAATGAAATTAAGTGCACAACCACCAGCTTGCCTGTGCCCATGAATTTGAAGAAGTAGCTCTCAGTGTCACTAGCAAACAGGAAGGTAAGTAATTTCTTATTCTCCATAACTGCCAGTTGAAATTAAAATCTAAACTGTTATAATATTTGATGTGACACACCAAGTGAGCTATTTGTGCCCTTCATTCAGAGACAGCTACTTCACAGTGTTGAGAGATGGCGAGTTTAATTTGTGTTTCGCACCAGTCAGGTTGTCTCTCACCTGTTTGGTTGTTGTCTCATTATATTTAGGCCTGTGTTATTACACTTCATTGAGAAATCTTGCAGTAGCCTAGTAACCAGCCAACAATACATTGGCTCTGATTCTGATTGCCATGTTTTGTTCTGGTTTGTTCTCTGATCATTTAGCTGCGTTCCATAACGTTGCCGTTGCAATATCTGTCGTTTTTTTTAGACCATATATTTTCGCATTTGAGAGAAATAACATGATCAAGAAAGGAGACACAAATAAGCATGTTATATCATATGAAACAGCTTTTGCAGTTTTAAAATATATTATTGCTTTGTATTTTCTTCATTATACATTACATATACGTACAGTACAGCTTCATAACAGAACAGTCTTACGCTAAGCATACATGAGGAGAGTCTGAAAGGACTAAAATCTGACACTTTCTCACATCTAAATACAATCTGTAAATAGTAAATAGTTTTGAAGCACAGACTATGATTTTGCAGAGACTGAGGCCTCCCCAGAGTCTCCTCCATGTCTGTCTCTCCGCCAGAGACGTTCCTGTATTCGCTTTGCTGCTTCCTGTTTGGTGCTGGAGAGAGCTCACTTATTGGTTGTTGTTGACAATCTGCATGTCCCTGATTGCATGAGTCAAGAATAAAAACCTATGATAATATAAGGCACAGTTGATTTTATTGGAACATCAGTGAGAAATAGACTGACTTAAGACAGCTATCGTGACCACTTCACACTAAAGAATTGAGATGACGGGAGCATGCTACAACTCTAGCCCTAGCTAGAGTTTCTTGATTTTATTCTGACACTGGAAATTTTTCTGTGACAGTGAAATCACTTGAAAAGTAGCCTGGTGTAAGGCCTGCATTACACCCCCCCAGCCGTACCTAACTTACCTGGGACTGCCCTGTGCACAACAGAGCTTTCTGAAATGCCTTCTTGTCTGCTCCAGCAGACGCTGACCAGAAGCAGCGATGTCCATGTACAATGATTATGTACGTGGACATCGCTGCGAGTAGTCTGAAACTGAGTAATCTTCAAAAAATAATTACAATGATTACACAGTTTGATGAATGGCGATCTCTTCTAATGTGTAATCATAAAGTACGATGCAGTTTGTTATGAAATTTCAATTGACATTCTCTGCGAATATCAGTTGCTGTAGTCCTACAGGATATGCTGTGACCGCTGTTCTAACCTCTCGGTCCACACGCCACATGCCCCTTTTTGTGGTCCTGATCACAAGGGAAAATTTATGTGATTTTACTGAAAGGATATTTACTATAGTGGGACCTCGACTCACGAACTTAATTCATTCCGAGACTCTGTTCGCGACCCGAATCCATTTTCCCCACTGTAATGAATGTAAATACAATTAATGTGTTTCAGCCTTCAAAACATGTTTTTAAAGTGTATTATGGGTTTTTGTGCGGCAATAAAACATAGAATAAAATTAAAATAACATTAATTATAAAAAAAATAAAACTAAATGAAATAAACAGATGATTTTTAATGCACGTTACCTTTGCGGTGGATACGTAGTTGCTGGTGTAGGTGGACGGTGGCGGAGGGATACGGTGGCGGTTCTCATGTCTTGCAATTGTTTCTTTTTTATTCAACTGTTTTACGCTTAGGCTTCTTACTCTTAGTACCATTTCCACTTTTCACTTTCTTGAGACCCATAATGAAGCTTATAGAGCAAAAATGCAGAGAAACACAACAACAAAATGCATTGAACACGTTCACACCACGAGTGCTTGACCGGAACTGAATATTTGTGCCGTAAAAGCATGGGTCGGCTGCTTGTACGTCAGTCGAGGGTTTGTTTGTCGGTTGGTACAAAATCTGTTCGGGAATTTAGTTCGCACAGCGATTTGTTCGCCATCCGACGCATTCGCGAGCCGAGGGTCCACTGTACAAGCATTTCACCCACTGGCAGTTCACATAGGATCACATAGGATTTTCTATATGAACTTGATGCAAACTCTACAAATTAGACTTTTTAAATCATTCAAACTGCACGGAAATTACTAATGATTCCAATTAGTGCTGAGGACACAAGGTACTGTTCACAAAGAAATGGAATGAAAATGTCTCAGTGACTCGTAGGTCCTTGAACTGTCATCGCTTTGAAGGTGATTGAGTGTTTACCTATAAAATATTCCAAAATGCAAATATGGAGTTAATGGTCATGAATCTTCCACTCCAGCACGCTTGTCCTTTGACAAAGCAAAGGCTGATATCAACATACAATATATTTTAGATCATTTTTTATCACATATTTTCCAGGTTTTAATGGTTTTTATTGAGATCGGCACATTCGAACGCAGCTGAGGGAACGAGGAGCCCTTGAAAACGATGGTAAATATCAGATATCTTTCATATGAAAGGCAGATTTATGATTGTCAGGTGGCATACTTAAGCTACCTTTCACAACAAACAGATGTCTCCTTCAACGTGTTTAGGCTATGAGAGAATATGAGGGCGATAATAAGAGGCTTGGCGATAAACCCGCTTGTACTCTCTGCGCTAAGGTACGGTTTACAGGGAGAATAATTCACTTCCTATCTCTTAAATGAAAAATGCTGCCTTAGATAATGAGTTGGCATGATTATACAGCAATAAAGATGTGCCAGGAGCCTCACCTGAGAGACAGTAAATGGAATACCTCTCTGTAACCATGTCTAATGAAACCACCTTAATAAACAGGCCAGAGAAGCACCTCCACTTTGCTGCTATTTTCCTCAGATGGCATCAAATAGATTGCACTGGAAGGTTTAAACTGACACTGCAGGCTCTGATACAATTAGATTAACACTTTCTTCTGTTTACGTCCCAGGGTATTTGCACTGGTCTATATTGCATTTATTTGTCTGCGGCTCTTCTCTAAACTACACGAGACAGATCCGGGGGAGTAGCTGGCCTCCCACATGCCGTGGCTGGGCTGGTGTTTTACATCCACCCCATGAGTGCAATAGGAATCAATATTAGGCATCGCTGCTGGGAACACACAACCTGTTTTTTGTTGTTGTTTTTTTTTTGGAAACAATTGAGATAACTAACCTGCTTTCGATTGCAAAAGTTCCAAAGTTACATTTTGGAGATACACTGAGTAAACTTTGTTCGACTTTATTCGCAGAGCATGATGAACAAAATGAGGCTCTTTGATATCATCGGGAAATTGTTGCGAACCTGGAAAGTCCTCCTTTACACCCACTCCAAAATGCAACTGTGACGGCAGTCTGTGACAACATTGATGACATTTCTTCTCAGAAAGTGCAAGATTTTTTACCCCCCACCAAGGATTATGTTCAAATCCTGCAGTAGGGCCTCCTCACGGAGACAACGACACAGTGCCTGCCATTCTCCCCCAAACCACATGTTGACAAGTCAGCTTAATGTGAAGCAGTATAAACTGTGATTGGGGCTGTCAGTCCTGCTGTTCGTCCAAACTCTCTCCATCTCACACTCCTCGCTCATCCTCAAAGAGAAATCTCTCCCCTGCTGACTGAACAAACTGCAGACGAGTCTCCAACCCACAGAGCTCCTATTTCTTTTCTACTGTTTTTTTCTTCTTCTGAGCCCCAGTTTCTCCAACTCGATGCCTATCAGCTCAAGGTCCATGCTGAATGAATTCAAGGGCATATTTAGGAGGTATTCTGGGGTCTGACAACCAGTTGCAAGTCATTTTGCTTATCAGAACTCGGCAGTGTTTTACTCTCCCCCTCGAAAATGAACGTCTATTGTCTGATAATTCTGTCAATCATAAGGTCATCAGTATATTCGCTATCTGAACGGGATAATTAAAGCTGCAACTCTTTATTACTTTTTCTTTTCACCTTGCCTTAAACGAAAGATTGTCTTGCAGTACAAATCTGGTCACTGCTTTGTTCACGGAGAAACAAGCGCAGCTTTATAATGTGACCTTGATTACATATATTAATTCTAATTCTGTGATTGTAATTCAAAGAAATTATGAAATATCTCTTAATTATATTTATGTGAGTGATGTCTAACGAATGTGATTTTTTCTGACGACATCGCCTAGGTTGATTTAATGAGGGTATGAAACCTGTTAAATCTGTTACAAAAACATTTCACTCTTACCTTGTTCTTCGCTAAAAAGCCACTCCGAAGGCATAATCAGCATATAAATTATTGTTTTATTCATTACTGATTGCAGCGCTTAAGAGAATAATTTTCCCCTTTTGATGGCAGATGCGAATGTATGGGAGATTTAATCATTTTCACTCTTTGCATATTAGAGGTAAATTTTATATGACTTTTCTGCTCTCACTGATTGATTGGGCAGGTCGCTTTTAAAAAGCAAAGGGCCAAAGGCTATTAAAAGTTCATCTTTTTCTTTAAAACTATAATCCTTTTTGAAAGATTGCTCCTCTCTGTTTGTAGGGGAACACCAAAGTTCAGGATAGATGATGAATTAACTGTTGGGAAAAATTACAGACAGTGTACCGGGGGGGGGGGGAGCCTTCAGAATGGAAATGATTGATTGGGAGGTCCTGTGGAAAACGACATCATGCTTTTTATTTATCCTGGATGATAAGCTCGCCATGCCCTTCCACACCACTCTGCTATTTCACATCGGATTGTTTCTGAGCCAGCTTTGATGACATGCCTGGAATCCAATCAGCTAACCCTCAAATTACATGAACAGACTCAAGACATTCTTTAGTGTTTTAATGGGGCCAGCACCTCTGTCATTTGCTCCTCTCCCTCAATCGCTCTCCTGCTTTGCACAATGCCTCGTACTGCGGGGATCTGAAGAATGTAATGATCCGCCACGCAGACGTCACCTGCAGGCAAATATTAATACACATTTCAGTAGAATTACCTGATGAGGAGATTAGGTATCTGTAGGATCTGAGCTCTGAACCAAACTTCTACAGGAAGTAGATTGTTTGGAGTAGCACATTGTCATATGCTGAGGTTCATGCTCATAATTTAACTACACCTTTTTAAAATGATCATTGATGATGATGATGATGATGATGATGATGATGATGATGATAATAATAATAATAATAATAATGTAAACAGTGGTGTAGCGGGTTGGATTGCTGCCTCACTGTTCCAGAATCCTGAGCGTCGATGAGGGTTTTGGATATTCTCCGTGTTCGTATGGGTTTCCTCCAGGGGTTTTCTGGTTTAATCCTTCCTCCAGAAGCATACAACTGGATGGACTGACTTTGCTAAATTGGCAATAGGTTTGAATTAGTTTGTGAATATGCAAGCATGGTGTCCTGCAATGGACTGGCATCCAAACTTGAGTGTGCACTACATGGCCAAAAGTATGTGGACCCCAGACCATCAAACCCATAGATGCGTCCCAAGCTGTTACCACATAGTTGGAAGCACACAGTTATATAGAATGTCTTCGTATGCTGTAACAATAGCGTTTCCTTCACTGGAACTAAGAGGCCCAGACCGGCTGCAGCATGACAATAAATGTGTGCACAAAGTAAGATCCACGAAGACATGATTTGCCAAGACTGGAGTGCAAGAACTCGAATGTTGACCTCCAACACCACTGAACACCTTCAGGATGAACTAGAACTCTGAAGGCACACCAGGCCTCCTCACCAACATCAGTGCCCGGCCTCACTAATTATCTTCAGGCAGAATGCCAAATCCCAAAGTCTAGTGGAAAGCCTTCCTAGAAGAGTGGAGGTTATTGTAACAGCAAATGGGGACTAAAACTAAATGAGATGTTCATCAAGCACATATGAGTGTGACGCTCAGGTGTCCACAAACTTTTGACCATATAGTCCAGCATTTCCTGGATAGGATCCGAATCCATTGTCCTGATAATAATAAAAGCAAGTCTTTATGTTTGAGCCAACATTCTGGCCCGTGATGGACATTTACAGTATTTTGAGCAAGTCCCTTTTACATCATGCCTTTTATTAGCTCGGTGTAACTTTGATGCGTAAAAGCTGCCAGGGTCAATGTCATTCTGGTGAGTAGTTTTTGATATATAGACATCTGCCCTGGTGACATGCTACATTTTAAATTCTGTTTTTACATCATACCTTCGCTTGCTGACTGACATCCAGCAGCACTAAAGAGACAAGTGTGTAGGGTCACTGAGAGAGAATGTCAGGGAGAACCAGATAGTTCAAATATAAGCTTTAAAATCCCTATAAGATACCAAATGTTTTTTTCTGCATATTTAATATTTAGGACAAAGTAGTCTGTCTAATTGTGTAGAGTGTATGAGATCAATCAAAAGTGAAATTCTGAAACTTTCTGTCACTGTCCATTGCGTTTAAAAACCCTGATGACATTTGAATGTCAGCTTCATGTTTTTTTTTTTTTTTATCCTTCAGTGATATTCATGTGGAAAAATTCTTTACTTTTTTGTCATATAATGTCGCGTAATCAAGCATGATCTTTTCAACAAAGAACATTTGACGTGAGTTTTTCCCCCCATCCGATGCTTAGCAAGACTCCAAATCAACATTCTGACTGCTTGTAATTGCAAAGGCATCACGGTTCGATACACATGACCTTTACTACCTTTAAAGTAATTTCCATTTCATACAAAATATTCTGTTAATTGTTCACTTGATGCAATGTTTTGAAGATAATGTTAGATTCAATTTCCATCCTAATTTATCAGTGCCATCAGTCAATGCAAATCTTTGTCGAGATATTAAAGCCACTTTTACTCTCGATCGCAATAAGATCATCTACTGCTGCTTTTGACAAAAAACGAAAGCATTTGTTGTGGAAGCAAGCATTTCAGACAAGCCCATGATGGCAATTGTTTTTGGTGTTTGCTTTTAAACGGACAATGAAAGGCAGAAAATGACAGTGTATTATATTGTAAAGGCGCTGAGCATACTCTTATTATATTCTGTGTTCTTCCATCTCCTTGACACCGCCTCAAAAACATTAAACAAATCAAAACATAAACAATAAGTCAGTGCTGTGATCTGTCATTATGCAGAAATGTGAGGCTGTATCAGCCACCTATCATTACCGTAATGTGGCACCAGTGATGGTATAAACTGATAAGAGGCAGACAAGTCTATTACTTACCCCAAAACACTGTTGTGCTGAATGAGAGACCAAACACACACTGAACTTCTCGTCATTCTGTATTCCTAAAAATTGAATTTAAATTTGTTCATTTCTACTGTCTGATTTTGTTCGGATGCAAGCACACACTCATCATCAACAAACAGGCATCTGCTGCAGCAGCCGAGGGCCGATTACAGAAGAGAGCTTATCAGGCTCGGCTCGGCAATCAGGAGAGCACTTGATTGGCAGCTGAAGAGTTGCAAAGTTGTGACGCTACAGTATATCTGTATCTCAGAGGGCCCCGTCGCACGGCCTGTGGAATCATCAACACTTCCTGTAAACAGCGCATTAGCCATGGAAATAACCATGTGATGTTTGGAGGCATGCTTGGATGGGTACATCGGGCATCAAGATGAGTGGCTTGATATAGTCTACAGTATAGGAAAAAGCGTCAACAAAGATAGCAAGCTAGATTGCTTTAATAAAATCTTTATATGTGCAGGCATGTGTACATATCCAGCTAACAATTTGAGGTAAGCAAAACATTTCCTCAATGTTGCCATATTTGCCCCGTAATAATTTGCTGTAATATTTTAATTGTAGGAACATTAAGACAAACATTTTCCTACTGTTAGTGTTTCACTAACTAGGAACACTGTCTAGGGAACATTTCCCAAACGTTTAACCCATGATTAAGACATTGCACAAGATATTGTCAAGGTATATAGTTATTTTGCAGTTACATGTACGTTTTGATAATGTTCTCTGTTAGCTGTTTAATGAACTTATTAATATGGGTTTTACTACGGTAAATTTCATGACCAATTTCATTCATAAAGCACATATTAACAGTAGGAAGAAGGGCACATTTTAGACCATTTTCCAAAACAGTATTAAGATCATATTTCTCTAGTCACTTTGCAAGAGATCTTTACTGAACGTTCTGATGACGTATGCCAGATGGGAGTATTGTTTCATATAATGTCACTACTGGAAGAAGTGCAGATTTCAGACAGTTTTCAATAAATTATGTTTATTTCTGAAGAGTTGGTATACTCTCGACCATGCAACGTACCACGTTAAGGCTTATAATTATCCACATTACAGAACAGAGTTGTACACTAACACGAATAATTCATATTGTCATTGTACACCAAGATTTGAACGTACAGTATACATATATACAGATGCCCATTCATCAGCCTCAACCTTACTTGTAAGTAAACTCTCTTACTAATTACTGAACAGGGGGGGAAAGCAGTGTATTTAACGGAAAGAAAAAGTTATAAGAAATATCAGCAAGGCACAAAAATGTAAAGTTTTAAAACACGTCTTCGATTCGACTCTTTTTCTCCAAATCTGGGGGGAGGGTTAAAATAAAGAAACAGAAACGGTGAAGAAACAGCATCCCATCACCCGGCCAAATATCCATGCCACACAACCACACCCACATGTTGGGTTGCATAGAGAACTCTCCTCAACACTCATCAAGTTTAACAGTCTGTGGATCTGGGCTTTGTCAGCTAAAGCGTCTTACGTGGAGTGAAACTGAGTAAAACTGGAGCTGCTTTGGAGACTAAGACAAATGTCACATACGGTATATGTGGTCTAAATGTGGACCTCTACTGTGTGCTGCACCTCACATCTGAATCTCAAATTGCAAATGACAAATACAGATGTGCAAAGCCATGTGCAGGCATTGTGACAGTGAGAGCTACCTTGCGTGTGTGTATGCGTGTGGGTGTTTCTGTGTATGTGTTTGGTGGAAGACGATGAGGTAGCTCAGGCCAGGATGAGCAGTGAGTACAGAAGAATGGTGCCACTATGAAGTCTTTGGGGTCAAAGGTCAGGAGTGAGCACTGGAGCCGTATTGCAGTGCTAGGTGAAAGGTCCATGCACCAGGATCGAGGTAAGATCCCAGCTCGCAGAATAACTACGCAGTAACAGAGCGGCTAAAGTCAGGGCCTACAGGCAGGGATAGCAAGATTTCCTGAGAGTCTCTAGAAAACAGAAAAACAATAAATGTACGTGTAAATTATAAATGGAGAAAGTGCCTGGGTACAAGTTTCCTGGTCAAAACTTTGACTGTAATTTATCTTCCTATCCACTAGAGGCACTGCAAAAAAAAGGGGGGGTGGGGGAGTGGGGGCATTTGGGGGACAGTTTATTCACAAATGCACTTTGTAATCCATCACAATAGTTCAAGTACAAGAAGCTGTTTCATTCTAAAATCACACGCAATTTATCTAAAACAAAGAAGCAGAATAATTTATTACAAGTCATTAGACACTGGAAACATTCTTGATCGCTCCGACTCCGGCATTCTGTCATTGTTATTGTGATATTTAGATTTGACTTCTGCCTGCCGTGTTTAAAGCGTGCTTCCTTGGTGTTGAACAGAGGATTGAACACTAGGTTAGGAAGGTTGATTGGTGTAGTCTGTGTAGTACTTGATTACAGTGAGCAAGCATGCTGGCTTTTCCATCAGCTGTATAATATGTGAGTGGCTTTTTGTTGCAGTGGCTTCTTTTTCTTCAAAACAAATCATTGCCAGGTGACAGTCTCTGGCTTGGTGAGAGAGAGGACAAGACCTACTGGACACATTACTCTTGTCAGGCTTTTTTCATTGCCCTCTCCTAATTTTCTCACAATTCGCTTGTATTTCTGCCATTTTTGGCTGTTCAGCTTGTTACAGGAATCTAACCAGTGATTTGATCTTAGAAGAAAAACCATTTTACACTGATTGTGAAAGTCAATACACAGGATAACGTTTTCGTTTCATCTCTTCAACTGAATGTTTGATTTTTTCGGATTGTCTGGTAGCGACCATATCCTCGGAACAAAAACGTCATTCGAAAGCATTTGATGTGAAATCAAAGAGAGACAGATGAATCTTAATTGCAGCTTGTTTTTACCCCAATAACTAAGTGCTTAATTGTTTCCCATATTATTTTGTGCAAGAATCAAAAGTTGCACATATCCCACGCTTGGGTTGGGAAAATCTCCCGAACGTTTCAAGGTTGCAAGCATGTGGTATATGGATGTGATGACTGATTTTCAGACCAATTTCCTAGTAAGGTTGTCATCATATATAAAGTATAGTGGCCTATAATTTAAACCATAATGTGGCCCAGAGTCAGACAATGCATTTGCGTCAGCAGCATCAGAATAAGCCTTTGAGGTCGGTGCAGAGAGCATTTACAAAGACGCAGGGTGAGGAGAAAAACACATTCTCGTTGCAAATTCGCTCTTTGGAAAACCACGCTAATGACAAATAGGAAGGTGCTTAGTTGCAGTATGGAATGATGTGGAAAATGGGGTGCTTACAATGCGCCACAAGATGTTGAAAAGACCCATCAGCCATTTTTCAGTGATATGACAGAAGAGGCCTGGGGGGAGAGGCTGTGCATCTGCGTGTGTGTGTGTGTGGGTGTGTGTTTGTTTGTGCTGATGCATGACCTACAATACGAACCTTGGCCTGGGGTCTGCTGCTCACTCCACTCCTCACTGCCGATGAGCTGTCTGAACGGCGTGCACTGAGCAGAACCCTGCGGTCTGTCTCCACCGGTCCAGCACCACGCTCTGACCTTGCCAACTGAGAGAAAAAGTGATGGGGAGGTAGATATGATGATATCACAATAATGAATGTGAAATGGCTTGTGTTTAAAGGCTCCTGCTTTCAAATTTTGAAACTTCTAAAACAGGTGGCATTTGGACTGCACATATTTGGCACATAAACATCAGTGGAATTGCATTTTCACATCACTGACAGTTTACATTGTCATAATGGCATGACTGCATCACTGGACAAACAATCTAACACCATCTAGCTGGTCTATAAAATACATTTAGTGAGAGAAACAGGAGCTCCAATGAAAGCATGATTAATTGTATTTAGGAACCCCCAAAGAACAGTAAGACTTTCCACCTCACTGACCATGACTTGGCTTAAATAGTCTGACGTTACTAAATGTTAAATCACTTCTCATAAAGCATTTCAGGTCTTTGCCTCGTACAAACTTGGAGCATTCATGTTCATATTTTTGATATCAGAGATTAGCTTGAAAAGCAGCCACTTAATTCACCTAATATAAGGTCAAACAACAGATTCGCAGTGAGAGCTGGAAGAGAGCACTGGGGAAGTTTGCATATGAAATAGAAAACTACTTAAAAAGAACACAAATACATGCTAATTCAGTCATGAAATTAAGTAATGATTCCCGCTGTAGTCTTGCTTATGAATCATAATATAATCTGACTGATTATGATTATTCTGTTCTGTAGACCTTAAAATTTCAAATCTACGCCTGCAAATCCGTATTCCATTAGTGCTTCATGGGGGAAGGAGGAGGGGGAAACGGGGTGACGAAGGGGGAAGGAAGAGAACAAAAATCCTTCTTAAATATTTAGTGAATGAGCTGGAAGAAATGCACCCAGCTCTCTCATTACAAGCAAATAAAGCCTGGTATAAGGTCTAAACGTACCTGTTTATGAGTTGACTTGGCTTCCTGAGGAGAGCTGCGCCCTTTTCTGACATTCTTCTGTTTCATCCACTGTGAAGCATCACCTCTTTCATCCCTATCACTTTTTCTTATCGGGGGACAGTTAATTTTAGGATTAATACAGAGTCCGCTTTCCTCTTTTAAAGGATTTGTACTGGAGCAAGAGACTCTTATCTTAGTCATTACAGGGGAAATATTGGATTCAAGCATTTTAGTATCTGCAAAACATTCAACAGTGTCTATCATGGTTTCACATGGTAAAGGATTAAGATAAGGAGCCTCATTATGGCACTGTGGCTGGGTTCCAGCTATACTTCCTGGAGAAATACCGTGTGCTTTTTGGTATTCATTACCGGGTGGTGGAGGTGCTTGGCTCAGGGGACACAAGGGGTCTATTAGTCTGGTACTGCGTCTCGTGGGCCTTTTGCTAATGGACATGCTGTAGCAGAGCGGAGGGCCTAAATAGACCTCTTCCGTGCAGGCCACAAATAGAGGCTCTTCATCATGGAATTCTGGGGTTCTGGAGAGGACTGGGGTGCTACTCTTTTCCTCTGTGCAGGTACTGACCTCCCCACAATCACTATCATGAGAGGAAAGCGATAAGTACGAGTAGAAATCACCCTTGCGTAGATGGATTGGCTTATGGGAATGTTCCAGGACTTTCTCTTTGATCTGGGAAGCTGAGGCAGGACTAGGGGTTTCCTGAGGTTGCTCTGCTTGGACATCTTTAGTTTTTAGTGCCACTGAGGTCATGTCGATGATCTCCATCACAAAGCTATGGACATCCTCAGTTTTTTCCTCTTTAGAAGGAAATGACTGGTGGCTGCAACAGTCTGATGGGCTCTCCCTGTGATTTTCATGGCTGTGGTTCAGGAAGGAAGCTGACTGGCCCTGGGAGCTCACGTGAGCTGTGACCAGCCTGCTGTGGTGAGACGTGGAGCACTCCTCTACTGGTGACAGAGAAGGGGGTAGATGATGGGAGTTGTGGCATGGTAGTTCTCCTTTCAGCTGACCTTCCAGAGATGATTCGTGGGGTGGCAAGTTTATCTGCCCACATGGGGATGGAGAGGTGCTAGCTACCATACTCATTACATCTCCCTTTATATCATCCATGGTGTAGCAATCCTTAAAAGATTCTCCTTTCTTAGTAAAAAGACTCCCTTCCTCTCTGAGGAGCTCATCCTCATCCTTCCCTTTGATGTGGGAGCTATCCACATTGCCATTCTCCATGTCATCAACAAAACTGCTGATGTAATTTCTGGTAGCATCTGATCGATTGCTTTCCACCTCCTGCTTCTTGAGGCTATCATTTTTGGTCTTGGAGTTTGCCGCCAAGAGCTTCAAAGCATCCCGATTCAAGAAATGCCGATCACTGACAGGCCTCACAGGTGACAGAATCTCTCTAGACAGAGTGCCACACTGCAACTCATCACCAAGATCTGCCTCATTCTTTTCCCTGTTTTGAGTTCTGGGTTTGACCCACCTCTGAAACTCGCCCTTCATGTAGTCCAGTCCCAGAGCAAATGTGCCCTCTATATATTCCTCTTCAGAGGTAAGACTGGAATCTTCATCGTCTTTGATGCCCAGCTCTTCCTCAGTAAGAGTGAGAGTAGAACTGGAAAGCAGGTCACTGTCATCCTCATCATCAGTACAGGCTGAGGTACACGACACATTTACCACCATGCTGACACTGGCATCCGTCTCATCCGTCAGCTGTTGGCTGCGGCTATGCTTCCGGAAAGATGCATTGGAATTGGCAGCCAAGCAGCGGTTTTTCTGCATAGCCAGATCCTCAGAAGCTACTGATGAGTCCTCAATGCTACTCAGCTCTGTGAGAGAAGCTGCCAAACTCTCATTGACAGAGGAAGGCGCACCCACAGAACAGGGCCCACGCCCCAGAAGATGCAGAGAGCTGCTTGGAAGGGTAATATCAGATATGCTGCGGGTGATCTTCTGCGCAAGAGGAGTCTGGATGTTTTCAAGTCGTTTCAGCAGCTCCAGAGTTCTCCTGCTCAGCTCCCCGGTGGTCTCTGTGGTCAGGCCCAAGTCCCCCAGGCTGCCCTGACTGCCTGCTTCTCCTGAACCCTTACATGGAGCAAGCCAGCTCTCCAGGGACATGCTACGTGTAAGAGTCTCTTTGGCTGATGGAAAGAATTCACCCACTGCATAGAGGGAATCTAGGGATGACCCCAGAGATAACTGAGTGGACTCTCTGCGGACCTTCCCCTCACCATCATACCCAGCACTGAAGGCTCCAGTTTCATGGCCCTCGTCATCGGATTCAGGACTGAGATAGTGCCCATTAATAAGAATCTCCACTGATTCATGTTTGCGCCTCCTTCTGCCCTCTTCAGCTCCCTCTCTTTTTTTCTTTCCAATGAAATATTGTTGGTCCTTTGTCTCCTTTGCAATACAGTCTCCAAGCTTAGCACACTTGTTTGCACATTCCAGTATTTTATCTATGTCTTCATCTAAGACTCTGTCTATACAAGGTGAGTCTGAATGGATTGGGGGATTAAGAGTAACTTGAACCTTTGGATCATCACTCTGATAAAGCAGACAGATCTCAGAATTGGCTGTTGTTTCAGTGTCACCCTCACTGACTATTCCACTCTCACTTTCTGATCTCCTGGCTGAATCTGTCAGCAACCCCTGCTTCCCACTGACAAGCCCTGCTATGATGTCAGGTAGTGACTCCACTGATGAGAAAGAAGAGTCCTTACTCAAGCTCTTTAGCAGTGGCTGCTTCTCCTTGGTTTTGGCGATATTTGAAGATATATTTTGATTATACTGTGGTTGTTGGTATAGTTCGACACTGTGTAAACTGAACACCTGATAAACATGGGAAGTTGGGGGATTTGACTGAAACGCACTGAGGTCCATTCTGCTCTGTGTAGCATGCGTTTTGCCTAAACGTGCCTCCTGGTGCTTTTCTGAATGGTTTGAATCGCTTGAATCACTTTCCTGTGACTCCATATTAACTATGGTCATATCCATGTCATCCCATTCCCAAGAGTCCTCGGATGAGCCACGGAGATCCATAAGAGATGGTTCAATCAAGTTCCCCGGAACCTGTGTGAGGATAAAGAGCACTAGTCTAAAATATGAAAAAGGAGAGCGTTTAATTTAACCGGATAAATATATGCCATACATAGATTTCGGATCTTCATGAGCTAGTAATCAAATTTCAGAGATCAAAAGCACCACTAAGCTGTGAAATATTTTTGCTGTTTAAAAATTCTGCTTAGGCCCATGAATTCCACACGGGATACAATTAAACAGATTGCTTGGCTCCTTATTAATGAGAGAGGTCTATTTATATTATCCTTTTATCTCATTAATCTAATAAACTGGCAAATCTAACACTTGCTTTGTATGTCATACACTGCATATAATGAATTTTTATTAGATTTCTGTTTATTCTCTTCTTGCTGATAAGGGAAATACTTATGATGAAGCTTGGATTGCTAATGCATGATAAAGAAACGTCAACAGTGAGAACAATCAATCAGTGTAATCGAATAGAAAATCATTTATTTAAGCTGCTTCAGCTTGCATTGTACTACAATTGCACCAAAAGCAGTTTAAAACTATATTCCAGCAATAACCTTCCTTTGCTGGAAAATATGCTCATGCAATGCCAGAAGGACTTGGTGAACAGGGCATCAAGGTGATAAAAAGAGGTGTTCCTTTTCATTTCTGGACAAGAATTATTGGAAGTTATTTCAAATTACCACCTTTTCGGTTGACCTTCATATAGGAAATGGTGTTTTAAAACACCTCTTAAATGAAAAAAAAAAAAAAAATGATGAAACTGAAAAACTTTTTCAATCCTCAAACAAATCCAAGCAAAGTTTGTCTTCCAAATCTTTCAGTGGAAGGCCATTTTTATCATTGCACACAGAGCACTACATTAACAAAAACAGACCTTCCCTGTTATTTTTCTTCCCCTTTTCTAAACACTTTCCAAAGTGAAATTGCTCTTCAGTTCTGCAAGGTCAGAGCTGGAGAGGACCGAGTCGTTTGTCTTGCTTGTGTAAATGAGGGCGGATAACCGAGTGGACGTCCACAAACAGGTCCCTGGACTTCTCTGTGGGTTGCACACAGACTCCACAGAGGCCTGCTGCTGCCACACAGGAATGCATAGCATCTGCATAACAAAAGCCTAAATCTAAGTCTCACATTTAAAATACTGCTATCCAGTTACTATAAGTCACTAGTTGGGAGTTTGATTTTGGGGAGGTGGCAGTGGAGATGGGGGTTGGGGTGCTGTTTATTTTGCGCTAAAGCTAATGCGGTTCAGGAAGAAGGGTGAATAAAACAGTTGCATGTTCTCAAACTACACACAGGTCCTGGTTGTAAGTTAGCGCATTATATGGTGTTGTTTCCTTAGTGCATTAAGATCAAGTCAATTATTCCTCTGTAATATACTCTTAGTCTGAAATATATTACCGAATGATAATATGTGGTTACATTTCCTACCTTATACATCACCATTATTGCTACATTATAGCTGCACTGCTCTATATTACTGCTACAATATTTCTAGCTGGAGAAAAAAAAAAAACACTTAGGCTCTGTGGGTTACTGAGTTGAGTAAGGAATAAATTGACCCTTATAGAGCCAGTTTAAGAGCTGGGTAAAACACATACTGGGAAAATGAATAGCTATAAGTGTAATAAGATTTACCGAATGTGCTATAGATGGTAGCATTGTTGGCTTTGTGCTGTCATGTGGTTATTTATACACAGAATGCACACATCATTGACTACATCTGTTAGACATGTGCGAGAGGGGATTTGCAGCTGAAATGTTTATGTTGGCTATTATATATTCATGTCGATGCAGTTTGTCTTGTTCAGTGGTGTGGCTTTGCAGATCCCTCATTGCACGTGATGTCTGTCATGAACACAGTCATACCACACTGGCAGCTGTTTACCGGCGCAAATGTAGCTTTCGTGTACTTTTAATCTGACCTGGTCTCGGCCCAGAGTGCGCTTGAGGTGATTCTGCCACTGGAGCACCTGCATGACGATGGCCTCCCAGCGTCTCTCAAGGTTCACCTGTAGTAGCCGGAGAGATTGACGATCAGCCTCCGAGCTTTGCTCCTCTGGCCCATCCAGGAGTCTCTGGCACAGGCGCAGCACTGAGGCCATCCCTTTCCTCCGACCTCGCACTTCCATGCATAAAGCCTAGAAAGAGAGAGTTTATTTCTAGTCATTTTAAACATTGAGCCTCTAAATCTATATTATAAATCTAATAAATATATTAATTTGTAATATATCACGAATTGCTACAGTGAAGCATTGCTATTGATCTCTAATCTGAGAGAATGAGGTGAATAAAAAAAAGACCTAGAAATGGGAAGCGATGGAGGTAAGAAGAAAGAGAGAGAGAGAGAGAGAGAGAGAGAGAGAGAGAGAGAGAGAGAGAGAGAGAGAAAATGAAAGAGAGGGAGAATTGAGCCCTGTACTGATGAGGTCTCCACTACAATCCAGGCTGTCAGGAGCATGTAAATCACACAGTCCCCTCCACCCTCTCCCCCATAAACAGCACTGAGTTTGATAGTTACAGGCCAAAGCCCTGGTGCTGTGCTCCAGAGCCCAGCTATAACAATAATGGAATGAATTCGCCCTAACATACACATTACCCCAAACAAGAGCACGTTGCAGAGGTCATTCAGTGTATGTGGTGAAAGGGGTTCAGGATGTTGATGGCCCTGTGCCTGTACCAAAGCTCTCTGTAAATATGCAGCATGGTCCGCACGAATTGACAAGCTCTGCTCCATGTGCGGTATAGGACAAAAACATTCCCAGAACAATTTATGTAAATCCAGCCTGCTCTGCAAGGCACTGCCTGTCTCGTTCTTTACATTTTTTCAATAAATATTAAACACCATTACATTTAAATTGGATTTTGTTTCTTCAGCAGTTTCGGCCTCTGCTTTAGCATATATTTACAGCTCCCCACATCTTTTAAGCAGGTAATGAGACTGCAAAATGCAATGGCAGAGGAGAGACGGAGGGTGAGGGAGGTCAGCACATCGAGTGATAGAGTTATCCTGTGGAATGGGAGTTGAAACAGTGGCGTTTAGCAAACTCGAAGAGAGACGTTCGAAGCTCATGCACAAACATGCACATGCAAAGTAAGACAAGCCAGGCATGGAGTTTGTAGAGGCTGCAAAAGTGTGTTCTCAAAGTGACTTGCAAACATTTATTTCAGCCTGGCTAGATTCTGTTTATCCTTTTACACAAACAGTTCATGTTAGTGCTGTGGACGGTCAACATCATTCTTTTTACAAGCACCGTTCTGTTCCCTCCCTGCCTTCCACTCTTCATGCAGTCCTTCTCCATATGGCAAACAATCTAGATGACCATTTTTCAATCAATACCACAAGTCCACTCATACAGATTAAATGGAACAAACCTGAGGCTATATCATAACACACTGAACAGCATACGGAGCTATTAGACTTCCAGACTCCCCAGAAATCTGATGCTTCATTGTTTCTGCATTGCTGGGCTTCATAAATTTGATTTCTTCCCCCTCCAATGTGTCTTGCCTTATTGACAAAGGGGGCAGGCGGACTATGGCGTGCCAATATTTGCTAAAAAGCTTTTCCAAATACATGGAGCGGTAAAGTAGTCTGCTTTTCCCTGCAGTATGTGAATGTGAACCTACACAATGACTCCATTTCAGACCTACAGGCCGAGTGCTATGGCTGAGAAGCTGGCTGCTGGCCAATGTGCTCTGTTGTCCCAGTCTGATATCAAAAGGAAAGAAAGAAAGAAAGAGAGAGAGAGAGAGAGAGAGAGAGAGAGCAAGAGAGAGAGATTAAAAAGAGACAAACACACACAAGCCAAACAAGGGAACCACCTTTCAGTTGACCATTCTCTGTGAAGGACATGAAATGAGGAAGCTCACATGAGGCCTATCTATCAGGTGCTTTTTAATAAAGGCATCATCAGATCAGCCGCCGCCAAGCACGCACCAGCGCTAAGCCAATCTTCACAATGCTTTTGATGACTATTCCTTCTCGTTGGCCCGATCTGGTTTCACTATCACCTTGCTAAATCCATCTTACCTACTGTATTAATCTACAGGTTTCTCTCTATCGGAGGTGGCAATCAAACCCGAGGCGCAGAGCGGTGGCGTAATGCAGCTGAACCACGCAGACCCTCCAGGAGTGTTTCAAACTCGATAACGATATCTTGCACCAAATGAGAATTCCCGCACTTCCGTTAATGTTTTCTCTTCATCCTCTATTCGTCTCCCCCTCCACATTCTTTCTGTTCCATAATATGAAATATACAATTTCAACGCACAAAAGAACCACTTACAAGTCATAAGGGCTTGGAATTACCCACACACTAAGGCTAATGCTTTTTTGTGAGGATTAAAACGGCAGATGAGGAGAAAAGAGCCACTCGTTCTAGCTCCTTTGCTATGTTTGTTTGTTCCTCTCTGCTAGGAGAACGAGTACACACTGCATCTCGCTCTTTTTTTCCCCCCACATCTGCAATTTTAACATTTTCAATTAATCTAGCCGGAATGGAGAAGCAGAGCTGAAACCCCCTCCAGTTAAAGCCAGGACGCAGGCATCTCACACTGACGGTGACCCAGTGGATATTCAATCAATTACCATTAATTAGAAATCTCTGATTAATTCTATTTGTTGATTAAGTCAATTAAAACCACAAGCACTTGTTATCACAAATGAGCGTAATGAATTCATGTCGACGATTTGTTCCCAGACACAGATTCCCCCAGCTCATGCTGCTCGCAGATTCATCTGTTTGTCGCAGAAAACGTACCATATTCCTCTTGCAGCCTTCAAACGACTGCTGCCGCGTAAACAAACTCAACACGCTATCATGTGGGATTCAAACGCTGACACCTTCTGATTGGACCGAGGGACTGAGGAACAGCACTGACTCGTTGGCAGTCCTAGGATTCAACCACACGTCCTTCTGGATACAAGGACAGTAGCAAGCACGGCGCATCAAACGTCTGCATTTAAAATGTATTCGCAACCCAGACAAAGTTCTTCTTCCACGATATCATTATTTAACGCTGGGTGCATTTTCCTAATTACTTTCCCTTTTCTTGTCTAAGAAAACTGACATATTTTCAAGATGAAACTAATGCCTTATGAACAGCGGCCCACCCCGCTATAATGTGATAAAGCAAACAAATGGCAGAAAAGTGATAATAATACCATCAATAAGGACATTTTCTCATTAGTGTCGGTAAATGAAAGCGAGCAAGCTGGACGGAGAATGAAAAATAAGAGTGGGTGTGTGGCCAGTCGATTGTGTGGGTAATGAACAGGCCTCTCTGGGCTGTCACCTGTCTGCTCCCCATTACCTGCTGATAAGACACTAACGCTGTGCTTGGCACTCCCCCAACCCCGCTCCCCAGCCCCCCTTAGCACCTTAATGCGTTTAGTACTTGCCAAAGAACAGGAGTTCTTTATTCCTAATCATGGAGAAAGTATTGATATTATATCTGCACCGTCACATTTCATTAGCAGGACAGAGGCCCCCAGGATGAGGCCTAGGGCCATGGCTGCACTCTGTTCTGATCAGGAGCGAAGAGAGAAAGAGATGGAATCTGACTGACGATACAACAGAGATTAAACTTTAGATTTAGTATGAATCCCACCTAGAGTTACTTAGAGAGCTAGTTAAATCTATGTGATCTGAATAATTAATAGGGAAGGAAGGGATTTTTAAAAAAAAATACCCAAAAGCAATTGCTCAATTTTTGGCTCCTTTGTTTCACTGTGACTAATATTACAGTACTTGCGCTTACATTTATTTGTAGCCCACAAGTCAAACTTTCGAAATGTTCAAATTAGCAGTCCAAACAGTAATTCTTTTTTCTGTTTTTAAGGTTATAAATATACCTTTATAAGAATATCTTTCTTAGTGTAATTTTCTTCAATGCCACACTGACATCTTGATGGTTTATCCAACGTATTTATTCAGTTCTAGTGTAGGTGCTTAAAGAAAGTAATCCATTAAAAACTCATCGCTTTTTTTCTTTTTCAACAGCAACGGGATTACTTTACTCATTACTTTCTGCATAAAGTAATCACATTACTATGACACTAAGTGGCAGGACTATAAACTGAAAACAAAAGAGAACACCTAATTGTCCAGTCGTTATTTTGTTAAGAAAGAAATACAGTAAAAGCATAAAGAATTTATAGCTTCTTTTTTTCTGAGTAGAACGCCTCCAATGCTGCATGGTTAAAACGATGAGTTACACGCCTGCTAGTCAAAAACCTAGAAAACGGGGAATAGAAATCCAACTTCTGGTAGGTTCACTACCAGCGTGTTGTCTGATGAGAAGCTTTAACAGACAGCATGTCAGATTGACTTTGAACCACTATAAGTTACTTCAGGTATCTTAGCTTCTGTTGCACGCAGTCGTTTCAAAAATATTTCGAAACACCTGATCTTCTCCACCTTTGTCACTTTAAAATTCTAGCTCACTGGTCATGTCCATGTCTTGCAAATCAGCTTTGGCAAGCAGTGTACAAATGATGTAATATGGCAGATACTGGTCTTTTACAGACACACACTATCTTTGTGCTACATTAGCTGGTTTTAATATATCAGACATGACCTGGAGACCAAACAGCTTGATCATTTTCCTAGAACACGCACACTAAACCTGGTAATTAACGGAAATAACTGCACCTTATTCTTCAGGACGCCTGTAAGAACCATATCCAATCCGATCCGAGTTCGTTTTATGTCTCTGCATGTTAAAATACTAAAAAAAAAAAAAAAAAGTGGTACATTCTGTGCAATGGTAACAAGATGTTGGAAGTGTGTCGGCTGAGAGCCCTGCACTGGCCTAAGAAACACTGGAGCTACTTCTTCCTTTGAAATTATAACCCTTGTGGTCACATATGTGCCTCATGGTCGGCCAGTAAAGTGAAGCTTACAATAACTTATCACACATAAAGCAAGGCCACCATGGATAGTTTGTTTAACTCCCTTTTAACTCAGTAAGCTAATTTGCTTTATGAGGCAGGTGGAACCGTACTCTCAGGACTTACAAAGGACACTTGAATGCATTACATAAAGGGGCTTAAATATCCTTTTTTTACACATCCGTCTTTAGAATGTCAGACAGCCAATATATAAAACTGCTGATAAGAAATGACTAATGTTATTAGCGTGAAATGATATGAAATCTGCATTAACTATGCTGAGGACATTACCATAACACAAAGCTTCTATCTTTCACAGTGACACTGATCAGGCAAAATGGGAGATGCTGTGACACTGTGATGAGCACAGTGATCTTTAGTACCACAAATTATTAACACAGATTTAATGGGCAAAATGCTTAATCCATAATGCCCGCAGCTGGAACACCATAGTTATTCCTCACCTAGACAAGAAATGTTTTACCCAGAGAGGATTAAGGTGCAATGACCTGTTTTAAAATCTCTTTCCAAATAGCCAGTCAATATCTTCCTTGTGTATATACAACATATATAATTAGATAATATGTAATATATAAAATTATATAGAATAATAATTATATAGAATATAGAATATATAATTTTATGTTGTAGGACATGTCTTAGCTACAGACAGGTGACAAATTAAAGAAAAAACCAAGAGTTTCAATGTGCCTTGACATATATTACTTTGCCTATTTTGGCAATGTAGTTTGTAACATGACAATACCGCTGTGCACAAAGCGAGGTCCATGAAGACATGGCTTGCAAAGGCTGTAGAGCAGGAACTTGTGTGGTCTGCACAGAGTCCTGATCTCAACTCCACTGAACACCTTTCGAATGAACTGGAACACTGACTGCAACCCAGACCTTCCCATCCACCATCAGTGCCTGACCTCACTGATGCCCTGATGGTCGAATGGGAAAATCCCCACGGCCACGCCCTATAATTGAGTAACCCTTCCGAAAAGAGTGGAGGTTATTATAACAGCAAAGGGGGACTGAAACTGGAATGGGAAGTTCAAATAGATATATTAGATGATATATGATGATCAGGTGTCCACAAACCTTTGGCCATATAATGTATGTTGTACAAGTGTCTGCTTCACTGAACACTGTTCACTGACTGTTCACCGTGTTTTGAAGACAGTATGAACACATCAGTTTAATCCCATTTTGTCCTTTAATTTGTCATTTTGCCATATTTCTGTATTTATTTTACTGTTTACAGGGTCTTATACAGCAAGAGTAACTAAGCAGCAAGAACAACTAAGAAAAACTATGTTTATATATACAGTGAAGCCCCGCCTATCGCGAGGGTTACGTTCCGGCGCCCCACCCACGAAAGGTGAAACCCGCGAAGTTGCGATGGTACATTAAATTTATTATTTATATATATTTTAAGGCTTAATAAACCTTTCCCACACTCTTATAAACACGTCCTATGCTCTAACACTGTCACCCCTCTTAAACCTACGTCATTTTAACAACATAAAATGCTATATCAGGCACTGACCAGATGAGGTGAACGGACACTGAGCCAATCAGCGCCCAGGATACACAACACAGCGCTGTCTGGTTGGTCGCCTCCCATCCAATAGTGTTTCGTGTACAATCTCACGTGGGCAAACTAGCTCACGCGTTGTCAATACAAAGCGGAAAACAACCGAGAGACGGAGGGTTTAACTGGCGGAAATGGCGATGGGAAAAGCGTACGGGAAAGAGGCGCAAAACACACGGTACCGGAGGAGCTGAGTGCTGAGGAGATAGACTCACAGGACACGAAGCTACTGGTCTGGAGCTATAAGAGCTCATGGACACGAAGCAAACACGCCGGTGAGGTCACTTCCTGTTTACAACCGCCGTAACCAATCCTAACGCTCCCTCGCAATCACCTGACTGGTCCGC
>JAQMCW010000005.1:10560584-10573338 GCA_030068335.1 Chrysichthys cranchii
TAGGTTTTTATATATATATATATATATATATATATATATATATATATATATATATATATACACATATATACACACACACACACCAGTATATGCTAGTTGGTAAGCTGTATAGCTGTACTTATTGTGAGCGAGCAGTTTCACAAGTACTCCTGCAGCTGCCCTTCACGTCAAACTGTGGTGATCAGAGAGAATGATCACAGATGGTGATCAGGGCAGCAGAAGATGCACCGCTTTGAAGAACCTCAGGCCTGAATTAGCTTCATTGATTGCGCTGTTTCTGGCCTATTGGCACAATCTAATGGTCAAGTGTTGTCTAGAACTGTAGCTCATTTCTAACATGATGAAAGCCTGTTGCTTTGGCTGGCATGGAAATGGGGCTAAGTATGGTCGTCAGTGCAGCTCTTTTCACCCCTCTCGCTTTCTCTCTCCCTCTCTCAGTTGTGATGGCTCAGAGAACAGTGGCTCTATTGCAGTGTGGATCTAAGCTCTCCTGCTGCTGCCTTTCAACTTCTCTGCAATCACGCCAACTCTGCCTATTCAACTCATTCCCACTGCCAAGCCAAAAGAACAGATATGGCATCATTAAATGCCCTCCTTCCTCCTATTTAATGCCCATTCATCTAGTTTAGTGCAACAGCACGTCTGTAGAAATTGAACTTATCAATATTTCCAGTTCCAGTATTGCTATTATTTTTTTTTAAAAACCTTCACTCCTGGAAAAAAGAAGAAAAAAAAAAAAAAATCAATGCGTGCCTCCATCGTTGTGCAGCATTTTATCAAGTCTTCGTTCTGGAGCCACTATTTCTGCCCCTGCTCATTTCACCCGGCGTATATTTAAAAGTTTTCTTCTCTTATGTTTGTCACTCAGCAGGGGGAATGTAATCAACTCCACTACCTGTGTTTTGACATGGCTTGATTAATTCCCCCTCGCTGTTCCTCAGCATTTTAACTCAAATAATTATTTCCTATAGATTTTCAGTCAGAGCTCTGACGAGTGCGTTTGCCCTGCATTTATTATTGCAGCTCACACGACACACTCCCGTTTGCAGAACAGGTTATTCCTTCAACACTGCTGTATTTTACTGCATTTCTAGCATGTACTTGGTGCCCCAACTGTAACCCTGACATGGGGATGTTGAGCAGCATCCAGCTAAGACACATGGTAGACACACATAAGAGAGACTGAAAGAGATATCAGTTCTGCTTTGGTGGCACTCAAATACAGTCTCTCCAGTAAGGTAGTGGGGGTCTGTGTGATGAGGTGGAAGACCTATTTCAGCTTAACAGCAGTCTCCTGCAGCGCCAATGTCTGTAGTAACAGGGCATGACCAGTGCGGTGGCAGTAAAGACCTCCTGATAAGATCTCAGCAGGGTTGCTCTAATCGGTTTCTCTCCACAGCTCTTACCTTGAAGCGCTCCACTTGCTTGACAGCTTGTGGATCTGCTTGTGGCTCTTGGTCATGGTTTGGTCGTGGGTTGTGTTGTATGTCTGCCAATGGGGCTTGGTGGGCATCGCAGGAGGCATCCACCTGGCTGTGATCCCGCGTGTCCTCCCGAAGGCTCAGGTTAAAGATGAAGAGCTCAGTGTCTCTGAGCCAGCTCTTCAGTTCCTTGATCTTGAGCTCCAGCTGAGTGACCATGCTGCTGGTGCCTGGAGAGAGCAGCCCACGGGAACCTAGCTCACCTGTACGCCCCTCCACGTGCTCTCCTAGGCTCTTCTGCAGACACACATAAGCATACATTCAACTACAAAACCACAGCACGTGCAAAATAAAAAATCCTGATCCAACTCTGGTTTCTATGTTGTGCAGGGTTGTTTGTTCAGAAAGTACGTGGAGAAAACAACCAAAACATGACCTTATTTTGATCACGGGATAACTTGTTCCACCTAAACATTTTAACTAGAATTGAATGGATTGCCTTTTCACGAGATAACACTTTAATTAACTCTAATTTACTTGGATCGAATTAAGATATTTAGAAGTAATTTAGAAGAGACTGCAAAGCTATTACCAAAGTGCCATATGCACTGGATAAGAGGGTTCGTTTCAGCAGCGGGTTAAAATTTCATCGCGCAAAGTGACATTTTGGAGAGACATTGAAATGCTTGCTGAATAGCAAACAATCAACAGCAAAGAGACACACCAATGATTTTTGAAATGGGCTCACTGAACAATTTTCTCCCACTGACAGTGAGAGAGGGATCTGCGCTGCAACCTTTATGTGTGAGTGCATATGTGTGTGTGTGTGTGTGTGTGTGCGCGTGCGTGTGTGTGCGCGCCTGAAAATCCATGTGTCCGTGTATGTGTGCATGTATTGTGAGCGTGTGGCTGTTCTCCCATCTGTCTGACAATCGTACTTTTGGAGACCGAGTGCAGGTTGCAGGTTGAACACTGAGGAGGCAATTGCAAGCACAAAACACTCCATTATCCAATTAATACACACACAGGCGCTGTAATTGTCCTTTCTTTGTGTGTGCTGTGTGTAAGAAAGCTGTAATGGAAACAAATGTGATTATGACTCAGCATTGAAGTGGTTATTTCAGCATGCAGCATCAATTAAGCTCTCAGTCCTGGCCCGGTCCCCCTGAGCCCCCTCCCCACTCGCCGGTTTATTAACACATCTGTGTTCCTCTCGTCCCCGTGCATCGTTAATGCTGAGACAATGGACGTCAACAGAACAAGCTGTTTTAGAGGCTGTGTGAGAATGGGCTCTTTCACACCAAACTAAATCTAAGGTGTTACAGAGGTTATTTTCTCACACGCAGGCTTCAAGTTTAGTCTCAGCTGGAATCTGCTCTCCTCAGAGCCAGCAACGTGGACCAAACAGAAAGATGTTGTAAATAAGTGATGGTTCGGTGTAGGCCTCACTACATCTCATGGAAAAATGGTGGTGTCACAACCTGGCTGTCACAACACAGTCACAACCTTGATTAGGCCATATCTCTATAATACTAATGTGGATTAATTGGAAGATAGAGTTCTCTGTGCTCACACGTGCATTCTCTGTTCTCAACCTTCAACCTGCACTTGGCCTCCAAATGTACCGTGGTATTACTTACATGTAAGCCACTTGTAGCCCAAAATTAGAAATGAAAAAACAAGCATTAGATAGCCGATTGCAGATTCTAATGCTGGCCTACTGTTGGCTCTCAATTAGCCAGATTCACAAGGCAACAGTTGTAGATGGGAAGTCAAATAGCCAATATAACACCAACTCAAGTCTATAAACTGCACAAGGTTTCAACAGGGTGACTATAAACGTCAATTCACGTTAATTGTATCCTCTTCAGTGTGTTCACTGAGGTGTCAGTAGTTATCTGTCGAACACAATATTCTCAACCACTTTCGCATATTTGCTGATTAAGAGCTTGCTATTTTCCCAAGCTCATCCTAGTTCACTATTGTTTTTAATGTATTCTTGTTGACTTGTCCTTGCCATCTCCCTTTGGGGGAAATCCCTGACGTCACCTTAAGGGCCATTCTATTTCTGTACCAGCTCAAATGTAGTTTCTTAGATGACCCCCTCAGAGAGGTAAGGGATCGAGCCACGTGTAAATACAGACTTCAGACGCAGAAGCCAATGCAATGTGGTGCAATTGCAATACTTGCTCACGAGTATAACCCAGAGCTATAAAGCACTTATTAATATTATTATTAACAATTAAAATCATATCATTTAATATACTATGTTCAAAACAGGCTTTATATTGCAAACTAGCATCACATATTACACACTTGCAAAGGCATCCTTAAAGTTATGCTGAAACAGGACACATGAGTTTGTTGTCAGAAGCACTCTGGGCGACATCGGTCATTGCTATAAATGACTTTTGTAGTATAATCAGAGTGGAACCTTGGATTGCGAGTAACTTGGTCTGCGAGTGTTTTGCAAGACGAGCAAGAAATTGTAATAAATTTTGACTTGATGAACGAGCGAGGTCTTGCAATACGAGTTGTATGCATACACTCCGTCTGCCGAACCTCACGTGATCACAACGTCTCTCTCTCACTCACTGTGGGATTGTGGCTCACTCGTATAGTCGACATAGCAAACAACGCTAGCATAGAAAAAGACTGAGTAATCCCTCACCTCAAATGAGATCAGGGAGATGTGTAAAATGTGGGAAAGAGTGCAAAACTTTGTAGAAAAACACCACCCGAATAAGCCTGTAGCAGTGCGAGCGATGAATCTGTTTAATGGCAATGCAATGTCGCATTTCCACAAAATCTTCAAAAGGAGGCAAAAGCAGCTGTCACAACCGTATCCAAAAACCTCACGCTGCCGCTTTCGGAAATGGCTATCCCCAGCCTTCCGTCAGTAACTCTGGACACGCCCACGGACTCCGCCTAGATATATTGGATGTATATAGGACTTATCCTATTTGAGGACTGCGTTGTGCTTGTGCAAGTTGCGAAGCAATACTTTGCCAGTTGTTGACACCAGCGCCGAGCCTTGTTACCTCCTGATTGTTTTCCCGTCTATGACCTTGTTTTTCACCTGGATTTAAGACTTTTGAAAATATTGTGCCCTTTATAGTATTTTTGCCCGTGTTTTGACCTCTGCCTGTTTTCTGGATTTCGCCTTTGCCTCACCTTTGATGTTCTGTTTGCCCAATGTCTGACTCTTTGCCTGTTTTTGGATTTTGATCCTGCCCTGTCCTCTATCTGTACCTTAAAACCTTTATTAAAGACAATTTATCTGTAGTTGCATTCACTCTCTTGGCTTGTTTCATGACAGCAGCGATCATTGGATAGTTTCCTTGTTAAAGTCACACAAAAAGAAAAAGATCCCAGTGAGCCGACAGACTGCAGTGACTCCGTGAATTGTAGTGAAAGTCATCCTACACAATAATCCTCCTTTCTCTCCCCTCTCTCCCCCTCTCTCGTCACCCTCACGCCAGCCACGAGTCTTTTTAAAGCTAAAGTGCAGGTTTACATTTTGTATTAATCATTTTTATATAAATATTTGTGGGTTGTGAAACGAATTATATAACAGTACGTCTCCGGAAAGGATTATGCTCGCAATCCAAGTTCCACTATATGTCCAGTCATAGCTAATCCTTTGTGTTATACTGTCATGTCTCCTTGTGCACATATTGTACACACAGTGTAGAAAATAGTTTTAATACTATTTTTATATTGTCCTGTACCAAATGCGCACTCTGTTTTTGTGTCCTTGCACCTCTCTTGTCCTTCTCTCTGCAAATGTGAATCTAATAATGTCTAAATATGGTGCACAGTTAAGACAACTACTAGGACGAATTTCACTTCGGAGAAACTGTACTCTGGATAATTCTTAGTATTTGACATATAAAGCATGTACTTGAACTTGTGTGTCTAAATGCAACCATATCTGACATCATCTGGGTGTTGAGTCCCTAAAAGAAAGGTAAGAAGTAAATAATAAGTGAATAAAGAAAAGTGAGATGAGAAGGACTACAATGTAATAGGCAATAATTTCGTCCGTGGTCTGACGGGTATATTCCTGTAGAGGAGATTATTCAGGCAAGACTTTTTTGCTGAGAGGTCAAAAAAGAGCCCTCATCTTCAGTGAGCAACAGAAATATCTCAGTTATTCATCACCTCTCCCTCTGTCTCTTTTTCTCTCCTTATCTGAATATTGATAATCGACAAACTCGCTAGTGTTTTCAGCGTATGACAAATGTGGTGAAATCCATGCCCTTGGAGGGTCAAGCAGCGAAAAACAGGAATTTATTGCCACTTTATTTTGTTCTGGAGCAATATGCAATCATCAATTCTTCATAAGCGGCACACTTCGGAGAATGGTCTGTCTTCATAAATGCAACAGAGGACATCAATTTCGTTTAATTCACAATTTGTGTCAGCACAGCAGATGCCAGTGGCTGACTTGATAGGCTTGTTTAATATGCAATTGAGACGGCGTAATGCACAGAGCAGGGAGCAGGAACGCTCGTATTGAACCCTCCCCGCACCTCCGCCGTCTCGTTCCTGCCACTCCACACACGCTCCACACCATCCAGACGATCCCACACCCATAGCTCATTTCAAAGTTTGGATATGGCCATTTTGCATAACTGTCAGTGATTATTCTTTTACATACAGCTTTCATTAACACTAACTGCTGCAGCTGAACTGAACGAATGGTTATTTGGTGCTCAAACAGTTCAGCTTCTGGATAACGACGCTGTCGCTAATCTGACACAAATCGATCCTGGCCCAAAATAACTACAAAGGCAGACACACACACACACACACACACACACACACACACGCACACACGCACGCACGCACGCACGCACGCACACACGCACGCACATACACGCACATTTGTCTTACTATCCCTGTAATAATCTTCAATTTCCATAATTATTGATGCAGCTTATAAACACCATACCTACACTTAAATCTACGTAACTCCAACTCTAATTTCAGTAACCAAAAAGAAACTCTATGACTCTTTTTAATGAAAAGCAAAATAAAAGTTTTTAAATAACATCCACAGTTTTTTTGTTTTGTTTTCCTCATAGGGACCAGCCAGATGTTCCCACAAAACTGCCAGATATTCCTAACCTTCTGAGGACATTTGATCACCACACACACACACACAATCTACTATCTACACCTAATCCATGTGTATTTAAAAGACATTTGTAATGATACACTTGAGCAACAAATTGTCCGTGCATGCAAGTAACCACAGAGCTGGAAAAACTGTAGGACTGGACATAAATCATCATCAGGTGATAAAGGTAATAAACATAAGCATCTACACTTTTTCATGGAAGTGAACTAATTGCAGATTAATGCAGAATCTAAAACAGACATAAATACACACTGACACAAGTCCAAATTGATCCCGACCAATGAAATCTTCATTTGCAGATTTGAGAAATGAGACTAATAAATAAATCCACCAACAGCAGTTAGTGTAACATTGATCTTCAGCTAGTCCTCTAAACAGCTGAGTCATGACTTTCCTATTTCGGTCATTTCTGAAAGTGAATAGCAGCTGAAACCTACAGTACGAGGCAGAAGGGCTGAGAACAGATTGATTGTATAAGGTCTCACCTCTAGCTGATCCCACTTGACCCTGAGAGCAGTCATGCGGTCATCAAAGTCATTGGGCAGCTCGATGCTGCTCCTTTTCAGACTCTCGGCCCAGCCCAGGAGATGGGTTTTCTTTGGGTGCCACATGGCCATCTCCACACGGTTCCCCTACACACACACACACACACACACACACACACACACACACACACACACACACACACACACACACACACACGCACACACATAACCACTCATGTCATCATTTATACATAAATAGACAACACTCACACAGGAAGTCATGGATTTTTTTTCTCTGGCTAGGACAAACTTTATCCTCCAAATCTAATGTCTATTTGAGGACTTCAGAACAAATTTGAGCCAAAGTTAGGATGGACACTGATGTCCACGAAAGGCAGTAATTTGCAGATTTGATATGATTTTAAGCAATGACATTTTCAGTTAAATAGCTGACAAGCATACCCTAAAGGCTGAAACTGACGCTGTTCAATTCGGCACTTTTTTTTTTTTTGCCTAATTTCTTTCTCTCTTCCCTATTTCATTTTCTGCACCAATAGCTACTTGATTCCTGTTGTCATTTATCATTACGGCAAGAGGCGCATTTAAATATTTAAATGCACTCTGTTTTCTCCTCTCTTCTCCCTGTCATCGGGCCAAGATTCATTTTTCATTGTCGCTGTTTTGATGGAGACGCTATCACACATCCTTTTAAGCCATCCATCCCTTTCAGGTTTTAATAGCGGCCACTAAAGCAAACAAACAAAAAAAAAAAGAGCTCCTTTTAAAAGTAAACGGGATTGCCCAAGTTTTGTCGTTGTTGTTGTTGTTGACAGCAAATGTTGATTTTAATAGTTTTCCTTTTCATTATAAAAATGTCACATAATTTACCGAGACAGCGGTGAAGGATGAGATGAAGAGATAAGGAGGTGGATTAGAATGCAGAAGATGACACAAGGGGAACGTTTTGGTTTCCTCAGCTCAGAACTGGCCAGGAGATAATAAAAAAAAGCTTTAAAAAAAAAAAAACACTAACTCCACCCCCAACTTAAACATGCATCCTCCATAGCTTGACATGAATACATTTATAAAACCACGTTTGGGTCGATTTACAAACAAAACCGTGAGCTTAGCACAGCTATAGCACAGCATGCTGTGAAAAAAATGTCTGTGAAAGAGGTTTACACTGCAATTTCCCAGATTCAAAGGTAAAGGGAAAACACCTAAGAGTTTCTGTTCTTCGAGCTGAGAAACTCTTTACTCGAATATGTACCACTCTTGAAATAAAGAGGTCACCAACTAATGCAAATAAGTGCTCTGTGAGTGAAGAAATGGCAGCTATTTCCCTTAATAAATTCAATAAATCAGTACGCATAGATGGTCTTTTAAACAGAAGAAATATCAACAAGCGATAATAATATTAATTCACTCGGCATATTAACATAAAAGACTGGAAATGTCAGCAAAAATGCAGTCACACATGAGCTCATTTAATGCATTTTTGTAGCTCCGTCTTCCCCATTAAATTAAAGTTTGTTCACTCTTCGTAACATGTTGAGACAACAAAAGTAAGACTCCATGAGTCGGATGTGGCGCGTATTTAAATCACTTTATGCTAACGCTAACATGTCGGGGGGTGGGGAGTGGGGGGTGTGGGGGGGTGTTGACTGAGGCAAGAAACAAAATTCACATCACTGTTCTCGGTGCTCGGCTATTTAAACCACACAGCATACGACGCTGGCTTTAAATCAAAAGGCGAGTATTACTGTTCTTGTTTTTGCCCTGAAAATGAATCTATGGAAAAGGGGGGGAAAAAAAGTAATTTAGGACTCCTCTGATGATGCACTGACTCTCCTATATTAAACGTTTAGCATAAAGGAAAGGAAAAGCACTTCAGAACAGGATGTGAGAAACTAGACGGGGAGATGATGGGCTACAAATCGACTCTGAGGTACATAATGTGGAATTTGATATGCTTTCATGATAGAGATCTGCCCAAAAGAAACGGGGAAAACTGATAATTACTTAATCAGTTTGGGCCCTTTTCATATCATGCCAGCACCCTTGATGTCGGCTGAAGACCGGCAAGGAAAAGGAGAGAGGGAAATGGAGGGAGAGAGGGAGGGAGAGGAGGAGAGACGGCACAGAGGGGGGTTTTGGGGGAGAAGAGCGATGGAAGCGGGATGAAGGCCTCTCAACGATGTGTGAGACTCACGGCCTTGAAAGACCAGGAAGTAAAAAAAAGCTACATATTCACTTCAAAAGACGTGGCACTGCCATTTGGAAGTGGTTCCTAAACTGTTTATGTAAAATGGCCGCTGCCATGATTCTCTGCTTGGTTGTTGTTCTATTTTTCCAGTGAAAAATCGCTTTGCTCAGAAAAAGAAGGGGAAAAAAAAAAAACCTGCCGAACTGGCCTGGAACAAAAGGCTGTGCAACAGTGTTAATTGTCACCATGGTGACCAGAAGAATAAGCCATTTTACAACTGGTATAGAAGGCGCACATTGAGGCCTGAGTCAAACACTTTCTCCTCTATTTTTTCATCCCTCTCTCGCCTCTGCGCTTAAGAACAAGGTGGCCAGTCACCGAGAGGTCAAGCCGAGACCCAGGAGAATTTCCACCGGCTTTTCCAAACCAAGTCGAGAATGAGCTTTCGACAAAGACAAAATCAACTTTAGATTCTATAAAAAAAAAAAAAACCCACACACACATTCAGCAGCAACAAACTGCATAAACAAAGACATCTTTCAGGAAACAAGATGTGGTTATTCAAAGCTTAGGAGGTTATAGGCCAATATACTGAACACAGTGCTACAAGGAACCCTGGGAACTCACCTCTTCTCTGTCAGAACAGCAGACTGTCAAAAAACAATATGGAGGACGCAGGAACTGACACATCCCTTTTAAAGTGTACAATTTAGGCAGATAAATAAAAACACAGAGAGATATCCAATGAGCTAAGTCATGGGTTAAAACACACTGGGTGACTACAACAGCCGGCCTTTTAACATGGGATAATTTATTGAGAGAAAATCAACGAGTAAACACGAGACATTTGCTCCGTCTCCTTTGATCTGTGATTGAAGGCATTTTGCTTCATTTAAAGAAATTTTATGACTGAATTTGCTCAGACTCCCTGCCGCTAAAAGTCACGTTAGCGGCACAATGTACAAATGTCATGATATATATTCTTGATGTCACGGTTATTGTTGATTTTTTTTCCCCCCACGTATTTATTTATGTATTTTTTATGTTTCCCGTTCCGTCTTTGCACGAGGCTTGGTGGTGACCCCCATAGGAAGCCCATGCCTAATGCTATTGAGTAGCAAACAAAGACGCTTTTTATCCAGGGTCCGAGGCCTGGAGCTCAGCTGTGGGTTCGGGGAGGAGGGATTGGGCTGGAGAGAGTCTTCGTAGCGAGTCCTCCACTGCCCCCTCTCCGCTGTGAGCGTGGCACTTTTCTTCACCAGACAAACACAGGAAACAATGCAATCAGCCAAGAGCACAGTGTTTTAAGAGGCGGAGAAGCCTCGGCCTGGGCCCTACTCCACGCTCCTCTATAGCCTGAATAATGATGCCAGGCTGGAGTATTTGGCCTGCCGCTGTTGCTCACTAAGCACCAGAGTCCATAAGAATGGTGCAACTTTGGATATTCTTCACCGCTGATGAGGATAGATATTCAAGCTTTTCAACGAGTAATTTTCATCATAAATAAATGCACGCCTGGCGTGAGAGTATATATTTGGCGTCTTTGTACAGACAGGGAAAATTACCGGTCAGACAAATTGCATTTGGGATTTCGAACCGCTTTGCTTTCTTCTCGCTTATTCCATTTGCATTAACTGCAAATCATATTACATAGGCCATGCATTGTTAATTGAGTCCATATTGCATTATCCACCATATAAATCAAATGACAAATATTAAAATGAAGAGCAAATTCACTAATAGGGAATCATGAAACAATCTTTTTGAAGTATCCTTCATTAATAATTGAATTCAAATTATGTCTATAGTACCGAGTGGTTGAGGAGGTCTTTTCCTTCGCAGAGCATTTTTCTGCAGTACTGCCCAGTCTGGGTTTGACTGATGGGATAATAATGGAGATAAATTTGAGTTGTGTGTGGGAGAGAAGGTACAAACCTGAGGGGGGAAAAGAGCAACAGGTAAAAAAGAAAAAAGAAAAAAACCAATACATCAACAAACAGCTAATAAACCAAAGAATACCCAGTCTACTGGAGTGAAGAGACGGTCAATCAGAGACATTCGCTCTTCATAACCCTTCAACTTTTCCTCTCCTTTGCCAGTGTTTTTAATCTCACCATATCCCTTTAGCTGTTTTTCTAACCCTCAAGCCGAAACACACTGTGAGACTCTCCAGCAAGAGAAGGTGGAATGAGCAAATTAAAAAGAAAGAGTCCGAAAATGCAGATTAACCCCTGATAGACTCGCTGCTGCTGTGGCTAAGCAGGAACTCGCATTGCTCTGGAGTCGGGGAACAACGCAACCTAAATGCTAGACAATCTTTATTCTAATGAAGTGGGTGTCAAGGTCAATGTAAAATGCGCTGTGATGAATGGTGCAGAGCTGGCTACCGCGAGTCTGCCCCGCACCGCAGCCCTTTCACTTTAATTGTGGAGCTGAAATGTGCAGAGAGTGACTCTCTCTTTAAAGCAGCTCCAGAGAGATGCAGCAAGCAGGCAGAGGAGGGGCGTGTGTGTGTGTGTGTGTGTATTGGAGGGGGGTGCTGGGAAGCAAATGATGCTCCGATATCGAAGCATTCGTTGCAGGTCTTTAATATCACTGTCTCAAAATCTGAATCGATACTCAATCAGATTAGAAATTCAAAAACATACAGGTTATCCATAATCTGATATCCATCCAGCTCAAAGAGTCTCAGCAGTCTGTGATTTGCCATGTGCCATAACAGCTAATAACCATCCAGATCATATTTTTTCCAGTATTTAAAAAAAAAAAAAAAACCAGAATACAAATAAGAATAATGCAGTAGCATATACCGAGTATACATAACACACACAACAGTCGCAGATATGCAAGCTAGCTGTCAGTGAAAAGCACAGTTAGTAAATAGTAAAAGAATCTGTTCCTTTTTTTCTTCACAGCTTTTCTCCAAGGATTTCTGACAGCAGGGAGAGCGGAATGCGACGGGCAGATCACGAGATGTGATGATGGTGGGAGCGCACTCGTTTAATGCTATATCTCGCCGATCCTCTGGGGACTGAGCAACTGTTTCTCCAGACTCCCTCGAAACAGCAGGTGAGACAGTAATTCCTTTGGGCTTTCCACAACAGCAGAGCAAGGGAACATCACACACACACATGCGCACACATACACACACACGCGCGCGCACACATGCACACACGCACACACTCCAGCATATTCGTTTGTATCCTCTCACAGTAGTACCAATATGCATTGAGCTCTTAGATTTGGTTTTCTGTGAAACAACTAATCAAAGTACAGTGGAACCTTGGATTGCGAGTAACTTGGTCTGCCAGTTTTTCACAAAAGACGAGCAAAAATTTTTCATAAATTTTGACTTGGTTAACAAGCGATGTTTTGCACTACGAGTAGTATTTGTCTGCCGAGCCTCACGTGATCACAACTTCTCTCTCACTCACTGCAGGATTGTGGCTTCCGCGCTAGTATATACTGTTAGTGTGTGTGTCACTCATCTGTTTAA
>JAQMCW010000005.1:10584673-10593107 GCA_030068335.1 Chrysichthys cranchii
CGGCGAGCAGCGCTCTCTATCTCCCCTTCCGTGTGATAAAGCCCTGAATGTGGGCAAACAAGCACGGCTCCCGATCAATCCCACATCCACGGCAGATAAAGGAAGACCACCCAGCGCACACACACACACACACACACGCACGATAACAAACACAGAAGCACAGTACATATTTATTAGGTGGGCATGCAATCAATAGCATCCCCAAATCAGTTTGTATTAATCACGAACAAATATACTGACCTAACACAAAAGTAGCCCGCTTTATCTATCACTAATAAAAATTCATTGAGACAAGGTGAGTACATGGGATATAAAAGGAATGGGGCCTTATCTTCCTGCACTCGCTTCCTTTTCATTTACAGCTACATCACCGTTTTTCCCCCCTTACGTCCTTCTGCGGTTACACCAGCAGGGTGAAGAAAAAGTCTCCTGGGATTTTTTGTCCCTGCGTACCATCGCTCTGTCTTTCTGTTATTAAAGTGCAACATGTGAGTGAGTGACGGAAAGCTCACATAAGGTCCCTCTCTGATGCCATTCTCACCTTATAGAGATGCTCCTGCTGCTCCTCTGACATCATCAGCTCGTGGCTGTCTGTCACGATGGACTCCATGTCCATCAGCCAATCCCAGAGCCCCTGGTACTCGCTCTCGAACTCCGATAGGCTGAACGGAGGAGAAGAGAAAAGTACAGCTGCGTTAAAGGTGCCCTGTGAGAGGATTTTTTTGGTTGCTATAAACTGCGTCCTCTGTTCGTCTCTGCTGCTCATCTGGCTGGAGAAGGGCGCTTCCTGGCAGCATGCAGCTCTTTTACTGAGGGAATATTTGACAAGTGGAGGTAATTACTCTGTCCCGTTAGTACGTGGCGCCGTGGTGCAGGTAAGTGAGGTGTGAAAGGGGTCGGAAGCAGAAAGGATCTTTAACCTGCGCACTGAATGACGGATCCTGAGCCAGAACAACTTAATTAAACATGACTTCCCCTCCCTATTCCCTGAGACTGCCTTCAGCCCCGACATGAAAGGACATCAAATATTTATGAAAGGACTAGGAGCCATTGTGTCCATGCTCACACATGCTCACACACACACACACCATAGACATTTTCCTGCATGCAAGCACATGCAAACAAACATGACAACAAATATGAAGACACACACGCACGCACACACACACATTCAAACACATTGGTATCTGTGCTTTAGTGTATGAGCCTCAGCAGGAGGCCCATGTGTTTATAAACATAAGTGGGGAAATTGTTTTGCATTCATACTGCTTCAGAACACTTTGACAGTTATGTCAAACTAGTGCCATTTTCTTGTCGGGCTTTTATAAGCAATCCAGCGAGTTGTCCCCAAAGGGAGAAAGAAACTATGAATAAGATTACACAAATAACTATCAAAAAGCGAGAGGCAAAATCAACACTTCTCCTTTATTTCAACTCAGCCCAGACACAAACTAAACAGAAGAGTGGGACTGAATTGCGCTGCTACATATGTAATTTCAACAATCATCCTGGCGTGTATTTGCATATCGACGCAGGCGTTGATGAAACAAAACACTGGAGGAGAGAATATGAATATTTTAGCTACTTGGAAAATGACGTTGATCAGCCAGACGCAACTGAAAGACTGAAACAATGTTGCGCAGTATCGAAGTTAAATATGCTAATATATTACACTACTCTGCCACGGCAGACTGTTCGGCCAGAACAGAACTTTAAATACTTGTAAAACAATTTGGCAGTGTCGCCCTGCGGTGGATTGGCGACCTGCCCAGGGTGTGTCCTGCCTCTCGCCCGATGTCAGTTGGGATTGGCGCCAGCTTCCCCCCGCGACCCTGAACAGGATTAAGCGGCAGAAGACAAATAAGACGAATAATAAATATCATCCTTAGATGCCCATCAGACCAGAGGGTTCAACAACCAGGAAATGAAACACTACAAAAGTTTCCATTTAATGTGGAAACTTAATGCACTTCACGGTCCAGTGTTTTACCTGTTGCGTATGTTTCTGAACCCCATCGCCTGCTGCACAACACACATCAGCCAAGGCGCAATCTGACTGAACGTTTTGCACCAGGGGGATTAATCAGATTAATGAGTGTGAAAGGATGACAGACGATCTGTATGAAGTCAGGAACATTCAGGTATGCAAAAACGCAAATATGAACAAAAGCAAAAGAATTTCAGGTGCAACGCGCTCTTAAAACTCTCCCCTACTATGATTTAGACAACATTTTGATTAAAATTAAAGGCAGCAGACTTAAATCAACTCTTACATGTAATGTGGAAATTAAACCAAAACACCAAATCATTGGCCAACAACTTGCTGACGTTCTGTTCGTAGGCGTCCTGGTCTTACTGCACATAACTTATTATACTGTCAGCTAGCAGGTTTTGGGCTAGCCTCCAGGCAACCAAACTGCAGCTTTTACTTGCCCAGTGGGCTAGTTAATACATTTATGATTTGTTCACCCCTGCTCAGTCTGGGCTTAAATGAACATTGGAGTGTTCTCCAGCAGGTAGAAACAGTCTCGGGAAAGCTCAAGACGCTGTTTTTCCTCTTTTCTTTTCACATGCTTTAACCTCACTCCTCAGCTTTGCGGGGGAGATGGAGGATTAAGAGAGGTCCTACTGTACTGAATTCATCATCACCCCCTTCCTCATCCACTCGTGCCTGGCCCTAAAAGGTTGGCCTCCTTATTGACACTTCTCCCAGCTCATGTAAAGTGACACTTTAATAGAAGCTGATATTTAATTTATAGCGCTAAATACAGAAGCTTCCATTCCGTCACTGCTCCACAGAGTTTTTGATTGGTGAATGAATGGCAAATGTCCTGTCTCTCTCAGCATGAAGCGTGTGTATGTGTGTGTGCGTGTGTGTGAGTGTGTGTGTGAGTGTGTGTTAGCATGTGCCCTACAGCACTATGATGGAGGAGGAGAAGTGGAGAGAGGCAGTCCAGGCGATAGCTTTCGACAGCTCCTCCCTCTAGACATGTTTCTAAGCAAAAGGTAAGGGCCAAAGAGTCAAAACAATGAATCCTTGAGCAGGCAGCTCGTCATTAAAATTCAAAGGATCATTACAGTTTTTTTTCTGCAAAATAAATCATTAGAATGAAAGGCTTAAAAGGATTAAAACGATGCTTGATTCAAAGCCAAGGCACAGAGGCAAGTCCAACCTCCAGAGTTCGTCTGCTGCATTAGTCTATAAGAGAATGTGAGGGAGGGTCGCCTGTTTAAACTGACGGGACAAATTGTACAAACTGGCATCTTGAAAGTGATGGAGGATGTAGTTGTACAATTTATGCATAAGGAATTATAATTTAGGGCTTTAAACAAACATGTACCAAAATATCAAAATGTGTGCTTTTATTACCCGATTTAAAAAATGCTTTAAATCTGTATTTCAAGTCTCTGTCCTTTTAGTAGTGTGATCTGTGAAGGCTCTCTCCTGTACCTGTTGGACTTGGACATGAAAGTGACGTTTTTGTTTCTGCTGGAGCTGGAACGGTACTGCTGACTTCCAAGTTTCACACTCATCTGATCCAGAATATCCCTCTGGGCCTCTCTGTAACACCGCTGCACCTGTTACACACACACGCACACACACACAAGCCATCTCCACATCAGAGTGCATAGTTCTGAACTTCCTGGGTTTCTTATATACAGACAGGTGACAAAATAAAGGAAAGGGTTCTGTTCCTCCCCTTATGTCAGGATCAGACTACAGGATATTTTTGTCTTTCATGTTTCCCGATGGTCAACATGTCAGATTAGGCAATCATTGTGCCATGAATTTGCGTTGTGTCTTGGTCGGGAGACTGGTAACACTTTTTAACCCGACCAATCATCATTCACATCCTTGAGTGTCATCTGGGAGGAGGGTCAAGAAACTGATAATTTAGCTATAGAAGGAACGTCAAGGAACACTTCATAGGAGATACAAATAGGTGAGAAAACGCAAAAAAAAAAAAAGCTAGACCTTTGATCAGGATGTTGTGCGTTATCCCAGACTCCACATTGGCGTTCTTTGATTATGTCACATGTTCATCATTCCCATTGTTCATATTTGGGCCTGATGTTGGAAATTTGTCGGCCATGAAAAATTTATTTCAAAATCAGGATGAATCCATGTAGTTTGATCCCGATGTTAAAGGAATGTCTCTGCGAATCAATATTTTGAAATGTTTGAGTGGGCTCTTTTCCTTGCACAGGGCACACAGGCTGATTGAACGGTTTGATTTTGGACCGTCGCTTGAGACAGCGCTCTCCATCACCATCATCAAATCTTTTGTTCATCATTCCAGTACAGTCCCTGAGACTTGAAGACTTTGTGCCAAGAACAAAACAAAACACAGAAGCCATTCTCACTGTGACCCAACACTTTATTAAACCATTTGATATCTTTTCTTTAATATGTTACCTGTCTGTATTTACAGTAAATACTTTACAGACTACAACATCAGCCTTTATCAAAATCCCATTGTTTTATAACATACATTAATAATGCATTCCCAACTACACACAAGGCACCAAATATTCGAAGTAATGAGTTGTATGTGGAATAAGTGCAGTACTTTGTGGGTTATAGTCACTACAGTCGCAAACAATTCTGACTTTGCAAACGGGTGAGGAGAAAAAAAAATGTTCCTGCTGTGCATCTGTGCTCGAGAAAATTGGCTACATTGGGTGAATGGAGATCAGTTAAAGCCCAAAGTATGCGGAGATGAATCTGCGGCAAGCCAATACAATTTCCAGCAGCCTGCTTTGATTTTTAGCTCATTTCTTGACACTGTATGAAGCGCAGTGGTTTGCATTCCTTCCAGAAGGCACACCGCCTGCTCTGCAGATGCCTCTATAAAGGTCAAACAATTCCACGAATGCAAACTGCTCCTCAATCAAAGCTACCCTTGATAATAAACAAGCAAATCAACAGAAAGATGCGTTGCCTTTTCGTTCCATTTATTGGGCGGGTATCAAACGCTCGGCTCTGGCGCTTTTCTCATTTGGGAGGAATGAAATGAACCTAACTAGGAGCTCCAAGAAAATTAGCGGCGCAAGTGCGGCGCGTTCACGTCTCCCCCCTCGGAGGAATTTGCTTTCATTTGCCTTCATTTCGGATTCACTCAGCTCGCTCGCTGATGCCATGTCAGGATCCTAATTACCCAATCCCGCTGGAGCTGCTTACACACACAATAATGACTAATGCCCGCCACAGACAAAAGCAATTTCTCCCCACCACCTTGACTGTGAAGAAAGTCCTGCCCAGTGTGGAGCTCTGACTCCGGGTGACACGTGGGATTCTCATGAATCCATACTACTTCTTCTACTTCTGCTCTTGGAAGAGCTTGGAAATCAGACAGAATCCCTCTCCAACTGATCACGCATTACTAGCTTTCGCTTCGGCTTTACAATCTGAAGCAGAGACGTATAAGGAATCTATAACAGTCTATGACAGGGCTTGTGGAAAATCCAGTTCCTTTGGGTGAACATGAGAAATATCAATACTATTATATACAGTATAGTTTTACATATTAGAGCTCCTGCGTTTAAAGGACAGCTTTTGGTCTATTGATGAGAGTATTGGACATCCAACTGCGTATGATAGTCAGATTCCTTTGCATCCAGTGCTATGCAAGAAGTGCACGTATACATATCACTGTAACGTATTCCACATATAAACTGAGAAATGCATGTCGTATGGGCAAGACATATCACCAAGTTAAACAAGGAATAACGCATGATGGATCGTTAAGATGATGTGAATTTGTCCTATATTGAAAATGCTTTTAATTGCTAAGGTATCGTTTTTCATGGTGTAGAAATCCAAGACATTTGAAACGTCTTCCATGAATATTTAATAAACATCTTTGTTTAGAAAGGAGACATACAACAACACATTTTTACACACAACAACACATTTTTAAAGATATCAATTATTTGACTTAGTTTATGTAGCTGGTCCAACATACCGGTCCTTGTGAATGAACTACTATAGGAATAATAATGTATTGGAATGAGCACGTTAATATAAAGCTGTGATCGGTTTATATAATTCATATTACTACTTGCAGCGCTGCGGTTATAGGAAATCAACACCTTACCAATCCTATTCCCGAATTTAACAGTGCTGTGGTAGGACTGATGATAACCTGACGTTTTTCTAGAAACACAGAGTCTGGTATGGCTTTTTTACGACACGCAGTAAGGAAAATAACCCAACCTAGGCAGCTTACAGCGCTCGTCTGCGCATTCTCTGTTCCTGTTTCAAACGGAATTACTGAAAACTCAGCATCTCTCGTGCTGTCAAAACCAGCGCTGCTTTAAAAGAGCTAGTAATACACAAGGGTCAATATAAATTTAGATCATTTGTAACTCCTGTCTCGAGAATGTGCGAGTTATGTAAATTTGATCAGAATCTGCTGAATCAAGTCATTTTGGGCTTTTTGTTTACACGCCAGTGCCAATTTCATAGGCCCTTGAAACTTCCGCAGCTCGACGTCCCCTGGGACTCAAGCAAGCGATCTTGCTGTCAATCACACGCTGGGAGAGCGCCACAGTGATCATCACTTCCTTTGCCTCTCCCCCTCTCCGACTTCACACATGGATATAATTACAATGAGCTTTCAGATATCAGGTCGCGAGGAAATTAAATGTATGGTAAATATTAATAATTTATAAGCCAGGTCGTAAACAGTCTGGGCTTCCAGCGGTTGTTCTTCAAAAAAACGTCAATAAGAGTGCACAGCCTTAAAAATTAGCAGGAGGCGATATTAGATGTTCTAAGAGCCGTTGAAGTCAAAAGCATGGAGAGAAAGGTTCCTTTAAGTTAGGACCGAGATTGATCCATATGGGCCTCTGACATGAATAATAAACTCATAATCTCTCTCACAAGCCCTGTTAGGACCTGGGGCAAATCCTGCTACGTCTCCCATTTACAGGCACGCGACCATAACGCCTTGTGCAGCATGAGGAAATGAAAGACAAATAGAAATTAAAGGTGTTAAAACAAAGACCTGCTGGAGTCGAAAACTGATGAGATAAATGTAAATAAGGGTGACGCGTTAATGCTTTAACAGCGCCTGACGTAAACAGCATTTTCACTAATGGGCGACCACAAACTCCAGAAGTTCAAGCAGTTCTCAATCTTTTCAAATGCACCTTTCGAATAGCGCACGCCGTTAAAATAATCCAAACGAAATTCTGGACGTATCGTTTTGCTGTCTGAGACGACAAAACGGATGGCAGCTAGAAAGAAGGAGGAGGAGGAGGAGGAGGAGGAGGAGCAGGATTTAGGAAGGTGGCTGTAATGCAAACAGTGTTAAAGCAAGCAGCGAGGGAGCTATATAAATTAACAAGGAGAACTATGTGACTCTGGTGAGCAGTAGTGACAGCGAGAATGGTAGCACAGGGCTTTGTGGCTACCTCTTAAACTGGATGCTTAAGCGATATGACCAAACATGTGGTTTGTTTATTTCTTTATCATGTTCTCGGAATGCAAGGAGCATCGTAGAAAGATTGAAAACGGTGGGAAGTCTCCTCATCCCCCGCCCCTTTTCTTCCTGCGTCTGGTGTTCCAACCAGCCAGAACATACATCGGCCTGTTTGAAATGTCTCCCATCAGACCCGTCCTGATGTTCCCAGGCAGTATCGGAGCGCGGCACAGTGCAGGCATGCTCAGAAAATAAATTCAGTCGGGAGTTGTGTGAGCCCGTGCCAGCAGTCATAAACGGGCAAGAGTTCTATCAAAGCAGCTCATAAACTTGCACGTACAATAGCAAAGCTTCAGCTTCGCCGAATTCCGAGAGGACTTCCATTTTAAGTTGGGGGGAAATAAATAAATAAATGAAAATCCTGTTCAGATGGGGAGGGATGTAATTCATTTCAGCACATACAGGTTCACGGGAAAGAAAACAATGCGGCTTTATTTCCTACCTCACCTACATGCGGAGGAACGGTTGTGCGAAGAGGAGGGGCTTGCAATTCATTAGAAAACTACGCCTTTCCAATCACCAGCTGTAAAACGCTGGGTTTAATACGTAACGCTGTCTCCTGGTATGAATCACAAGACTTTACAGCCCAAAATAATGGGAGTTATTACAGCGTTGTAAGACAGGAGTTCCTCTCGTTCCTTCATGCTTATCAGGCCTCCACAGCTAAACAGGCTCTGATATAACCACGTTCATGGCCTGTTGTTGGCTGCTTCATCAAATTTGATGATGTGAGCAGTTAAAACTGAAGGCCATATTTCCACAGCTATCTATACAGCCAGTGGAACGACCAACTCTCAGACCAGAGTGGGGAAAAAAATCTAAAATATTGTCGAGGCTCATACTATATATGAACGAGAGAGAGAAAGAGAGACACAGAGAGAGAGAGAGAGAGCGAGAGAGAGAGAGAGAGAGAGAGAGAGAGAGAGAGAGAGAGAGAAAAGAGACAG
>JAQMCW010000005.1:10593207-10606155 GCA_030068335.1 Chrysichthys cranchii
AGAGAGAGATAGAGAGAGAGAGAGAGAGAGAGAGAGAGAGAGAGAGAGAGAGAGAGAGAGAGAGAGAGAGAGAGAGAAAAGAGACAGAAAGGGGATGACACAAAGCATGCACAGCTGACATTTGTGCATGGGAGATATTTGTGACAAATGTTCCACATAATTAACAAACAACTGCCTATAAAATAAGCCTGAATCCTTCAAAATGCCGTCTAGAGCTCGGATTACATTCAGCATGAGCACAGCCACATTAAGAATTCCTTTGACCTTGACATTAAAGCACATTTCAGCAGATCAGTGATCTACCTGCCTCACACTCCTTCCCCTTTAAGAAATATCTGAGGCAGTTGGAAAGCTTCAGCTCCTGCAACATTTATCAGGGCGTGAAATTAGCAATTGCTAGGAGCTAAATTGCTGCCTCTTATTTAACGTTGTTGCTGAAAGGTGACATTTAATCGCTGATCCCCGTTTCCAAGAAGTCTAAACACCTGGAGAGAGCCATGAGGAGGAAGAGACATGGAGGCCTCAGACCATGCTCACATTATAGATTAGTCGGGTGAGGCGGGGTTAGATCGATTGTGTGATCATCAACATTTTCAATCTAATACAGACTAGCCCCACTTAAATATGTGTTGGCTTGCTGAGTTAGGTCATGCATGCCAAGCAATCAGACAAGCTGTGTGGCAAGAATGGCAAACTAGATGGACTTATTACCAGAGACAGCATTATATGACTAGCACTTAGACGGAGTCTTAGGAAATACAAGTTTGTCACTTAAATATTTCAAACGTCTCTTTCCTAATGTCCTGAAGCACCCCTCGTTTGTTCTCCTCTCTCTGGTTCTCAAAAGAACGAAAAACAAAGGCGTTGCGGGAAACTACTTCAGAGACACTCGCTTCAAAAATGCTCCGACTTCAATTCGGCTCCGCTTTTCCAGCAAAGCTTGACGGACCGCGCCGAACGCCTTAGATGAAGATATTTTGAACGCCGAGCCAAACGCTTCAGGCAGGTGCTACACGAGAATCCATTAATATAGGTAATTAACATTAGCCACCATTTTAATTAACATGCAAACTAATTAAGAAATAATTGAGGAACATAAAAATCTGATCTTAATTCTAAAACGGAGGAAGCGTGCTACTTTGGTGCTTTGAGTTTCAAGGGGCAGAAAAAGAGCTGACTTATTTGGGTGGGGGGCGCGACTTGAAAGCAGGTTGCATTTCAAATTGGATTAGGGAGGGGGAAGCAAAGATTAAACTGGCTCACACAGATAGGGCAATGTTGGGCTCTCCCGGCTACAGTGTTGGCCAGATTGCAATTCAAAACACTGGGTCAGTGTATTAGCAACACACACACACACACACACACACACACACACACACACACACACACACACACACACACACGCCAGCAATCACAGCTTGTGTGTACCTGAGATAGAGGACAGAGAAAAAGAACAGAGAGAGAGAGAGAGAGAGAGAGAGAGAGAGAGGCAGAGAGACATTTCCATATGTGTATATTAATTACCCAGATCTAAATATTCTTCTAAGCTCACTTTAATGCCCATTAAATGCTCTGATAATGTGCTCGCGTCTGCCTTCATTATATCTTCAGAATAAACGTTTTCTTGTTCAGTGTTTCCACTGACAGGTTCAGCAAAGTCTATTTCCCAAAACCAGTGCACGCACGTAGGACATTAGTTGCGGGAATAACTCTGGGATGTCCGTAAAGCAGAGACAGAAGGAAGAATGCCTTGCATGAAGTAAGTGCTTTTAAATGCTCCTCGCAGCAATCACGGAAAGAAATTGATTTTAGTAATAAGAGAAAGAAAGCCATTGTGGAGATCGATGCGGAAAGTCAGTGTTCGCAGTGTACAGAGCCAAGCTTACTATTTCATTAACAGTAGGACAAAAACTCCAGCACCATTCGCAATGACAAATGCCCCGGACTATTATATGCACATTTCAGGTAAGTGCTTTGGGCCAAGTTAAATTCGATTTCTCTGCCCCATTGTATCTCTATTTATTATTTGTTGTATTTGTTCCAGATGGAGAGAGCTGGAGCTGCAGACAGAGTTCCTTCAGCTCCAGAGAGCTGAGTCTCAAATAAACCCGCTAAGAAAAATATTACTCTAACTTCCACGCTCCAAAAGCTTCTATTCCAGAGCACACACACACACACACACACACACACACACACACACACACACAATACTAAAGAGCACTGTAGCTCACTCTTCAAAATCACACAACTTCAAGGTTAGCATAAAAAAAGTAACAGCTCACAGGGTTCATTTGGACAATGAAATTTTCATTGTGTTCTCATTATTGACTATATCCCAAATGCGCCAACAAACATGCCGCACATGCGTGTGCACGTGTACACACACACACACACACACACACACACACACACACACACACACACAAGGTACAGCACCATCTGATGACCTTGGTCTTCATTAGCTGTGGTTATGAGCTGTAAATGGCCTGTCGAAAAATACACCCTGTTCTGTGTGTGTGTGTGTGTGTGTGTGTGTGTGTGTGTTGCTAAGGCAGGCAGCAGAAGGCAGAAGGCAGCCTGGGCAGGAGGAGGGGTTAACGTGCTGAGGGGAATCTTAAAGCTGAGCTCTGACAGCACCTAAATGGCTCTGACACCTTAGCGCCGCTCTCAGTCATAGCAGTAAGCCACCTTCAAAGTTGCTGTCAGGTAAATGACCTTGTATTCCATTAACTGATAATTAAATGGATTTATTCCACTAACGGTTTTAATTAAATTGCTGGAAATATTGATTACCTCTATCATCTCTCTCCCCCCAGCCTGGAAAAAAAGGTTTTAGAATTGTTTATTTAGAGAAGGGAAGTGAATTAAATTAGATCGAATCTCTAAAAGACCTCAATAACGCTTCTTACTTTTGCTGCCCAAACAGAAAAGAAAAAAAAGGGGGGGGGGGATATATTTTGATGTTTTATTAATCATGTTGAAGCCTTTTTTTTTTTTTTGCTTACCTTAACCTTAAAACTTAATTAAATCCGCTACTTTAATCAGACAGACAGTGCCTCTATCAAACACTATGGGCTGTCAGTCCTGGAAAGCGTAAGCTCCTGCTCCATGCAGGTGTGTAGAGAGGAGATGCTGAACATGGGGTTATGGGAAACGAGCTCCCGGCAGTTGGTGGAGTGGAACCGTGCTATTGCCATAATGCATATTGGCTCCTGTGCTGAAGCTTGTGTCATCAGAGCTCAGAGAGAATGCCTCAGTAAGACCCCCTATGTCTGCTGATGGACAAACTAATTATGCATGAAATCAAATATGATTTGTAAAAAAAAAAAAAAAAAAAAAGAAAAAAGAAAAAAAGGGTGCGTAGGAGAAACATCAAAACAGCACGTAGCCAGAACCCAGTGTTTGGCCGGGAACTGACGGAGCGTGCACTAACGAAAAGCAGAGAGCAGAGTGAATGGCTGCTCTTGTTTGGTATTGTCTTCATAATGTTTAAAGTGCCTCTTGTTTTTTTGACGCACCTATGCAAGAGGGTGTATAGAAAGCATAGCTGAGAACACCGAATCAAATGAGTTGTTTTTAATTGTAAGCTAACGCAGACCCATCACTCCAGAGGTTTCACAAAAACAAGAAAATTAGATCAGTCATCCTCATTTATTCCCCTCATGGGTGGTATGAAAACGTTATTGTGTTGCGGGAAAATTAGCAATAATCATAGGGCATTTTGTGTAATTCCGAGCAATTAAGTGCAATTCAAAGTCAGCCTGTGGCAGGGACAGGAAGAGCGTTGCCTATTGTTGAAAGAGAAATGTTTTCGATAAACTGCATTTAAGATTCCAGACTATCGTCCCTGCCGCATAAACAGACGTAGTGTGTTGATGACAATAGTATAGATGTAGGGATAAAAGAAGAAGAGACAGAGTATCAAATGCGCGCGTGTGTGTGTGTGTGTGTGTGTGTGTGTGTGTGTGAGTGAGAGAGAGAGAGAATATCAAACACATAGTGCTCGAGTGCAGGAACAATCAGAGGAGACATCCTATAGACACTTAGTTAGATTCCTGTCTTAAAGTAGGATGTGCAAAAAGATGAAACAGAAGAAACAGGAAGACCAGACAGGATGTCTTTGATGATGGAAAATTCAATGAAAAGTTTGTGTGCATGTGTGTGCATGTGTGTGCATGTGTGTGTGTGTGTGTGTGTGTGTGTGTGTCTGTGCGCCTGTATGCATGTGTGTGGTCACTTCTCTTGTGTTTCATATCATACCAAATATTAAGAGACTCCCAGCACCTTGTCACGCAGTTTTATAAACTACATCCCGAGGTAATCGGATAACTGGTGCCCTGATAAATGGTTGTTTATTTAATAGGAGAAAGAGTTGAGTGCATTACATCGCACGAGCAGGTCACCATCAACACATTTGCCCTACATACATCATGCTTTTTAATCATACGTACAACCTGTCTTGAGAAGAATGATCATGCTGACAGATGACAGTGTCTAGGCGTAAATTTTGATCTAACTAAGAGCACTGACCTGTTGACAGCACACACAATGTCTGCACAGACAAAAACCCAGCGCATCACATCACAAAGCATGGACACACACTGGTACAGGCTCACCCATGGGACATCGTCTACACTAGAGATGGGCAGGAAGCTGTATTCCACAAAGAGCATTCGCTTCATGTTCAAGGCCACTAACAGACTCGGTTACGAAATATCGCAGATGGAGCGTTAAAAAAAAACAAAAAACGAGCAGTCCAACAGGCAAGGTGAGCCGCGTTCTACAAAAAGGCCCGACATTTATAACTGCCACGCCGCAGTAATGGATTTCATCCGTTTGAAAAAGCAAGAAGCATCACCGGGGTGGGATCTAATGGGGAAATGATACCTGTGCATTCACAATGAGTGAAAAGCATTATCGCAAGGGCCGGCATGGTGTATTGGAAAACGATAAAAGGCGATATATTTTGACAATAACATTATAAACGGCTTTTCATTTGTCATTATTACACAGTGCCGTTTTTCCGTCCCTCTGAGCTTATGTCAAAGCGTCTTTTATTCGAAGAGACGCCAGTAAAATTAGAAATATATCACACACAGTAACCCACACAAACACACACAGTAAGACAGGCTATCGGTTTAGGGCCGGTTCATGTTAAACTCGCCAGGTTGTGCTATTAGTTTTGCTCGATCTACAAAATCTGTGACAGACATCATTGTTCTCCGTCTAGCTATCAGCTAAGTCAATTCTCAGCTATCTGACGGTAAACAGTTTGCAGAGTCGGACGGGGTAAAACGCGTGCGCGTTTGTGTTTCCCTCAACACACACAATTCTCAATCATGTCGGCTATCCATCAGTCCTCCTCATAAACTGGTCCCATTCAAGGACACGCGACGGATGCGGCGCGGCTTGAGATAAGGCGGCTCGTTTCAGCCGCCGTGTGACACTCTGTGCTTATTTAAAAGATGCATCAGCCACTCCTTTGCTTCAGCTACGCCAGCCTGCTTTCACACTGACATCATCCAAAACAGGCCAGAAGAACAGAATTGGCTCTAAGCACCAGTCAGGATTCTAGCTAGTATAATCTTTTACCGCTCGCAGCATCTGTCCCTGTTGGCCGTCAAAGACAAAGAGAAATAATTACGTTTATCAAAGGACTCACTGCACAGGGCGAGATCCCCCCCCCCCCCCCCCCAAATGTTCTTTCCGCACCTGTGAGTTGCGCGTACAGCCAAAGAAGAGAAGTGCGTCACTTCTCTAACTACCCAGAGTGCTTTGGAATATATTTCACAAGTAGGTTTTATTTTTCTCCCCCCTTCAGCCTCTTTTCCATCCTCCTGTTTTGCTTCTCATGCGTGGCAGCTAGCGCATGCAGCTTCAGCGCTTTGGCCAGATTTCAGGAGGAAGAGATCCAGAGGGCAGACATTATAATTTTATATCACTTCAAGACAGAAGAGAAAGAGAACGTGGAAAAGAGAGAGGGAGAGAGAGAGAGAGAGAGAGAGGGAGAGAGAGGAACAGAAGGCTCCTCTGGCAGTGGGAGAGATCTCAGAGGAGGTGTGATGGGATGCGTTTCTCCGCGTCTCACCTGAAAGGCAATCTTAAATCAGCACCCGCGATACGGTAATTCCACCGTTCATATTTCATAAAATGGATGACACTTTTATGTTTACCAGATTGGCCATAAGCATTACAGATACAGGCAAAAAAACAGGCTGAATATGAAGAACAAAGAACCAGGGACAACATGCTGAGCAAAAGCTACGGCCTAGGAGAACCTTAGAAAAACTTTCAGCACTGGTTTTGGATAAAGTGCAAATACCGAATGGCTGCATTTCTAGCCAGCTTCTCTATCAAACACCCCCTACCACCCCACCAAAAAAACCCCACCCCACTCCCACCCCTCCCCAACTCCACCCCTTAAACAGGCAGATGGTGGCCTGGGTAGCGAAATGAGTTTATTCACAACTGCATCGTGCTCAATTGCTAATCTACTGTGCACTCTGGTCCACTGACTACAGTGTATCTCTAACACCTCCGGTATTAATAATATACCGCCAATTCCTTTCAGATGGCTCTCTTTCCTGCTGAAGGCTTGTTAAATATTCATTGACAATTATTCTACGCTGACTGAAGGCTAAGTGCTTAGAGAGAAAGAGGGAGAGAGAGAGAGAACGCTATGCAGATATTGATGTTCGCACCTCGCAGTCACAGCCTGCAGATCCCAATCACACGCTCACTAGACGACCCAATAACCAACAACAGCCTTCCAAAGTGCCAATGTGCTGCTGCTATTAGTAAATGAACAAACATGTCAATGACCTGTGTCGCCAACTAAGTCAAAACATGAGCGATTTATTAAAATAACCGACATCGCTGTCATTAATATCAACACAGATATGTTAAGACTTGGGCTTAATCTGTAAAGTTGTAAATTTGATCACGTGAGACTACGTACTGGTGGTGATATATCATGATCAAGACCAAAGGTAGTGCTGATTGTATACAGATAAACATTGAAACCTTTAGGTTTGAAGCATTTTGGGGGCAGATGACAGCTGGAACTGAGCCCAAAATAAACAGAAAATGTCAGTTCAGATTCTCGTTCCAAACATTACTCCGGCATGAAAACATAAAACTGCTTTAGCCAGAAGCGTTCAATACATGTTAGAATGTTGAATTATTCGAGCTGTTAATTTAAACTTTTATCCTGGTCAGGTTCAGGATGGATACGGAGCCTATTCCAGGCACACAGCATGAGGCAGAAAAACAGCCTGGATGGGATTCAAGTTCATTGGAGGACACCACACACACACACACACACACACACACACACACAAACACAAACACAAACACAAACACAGACACAGACACAGACACAGACACAGACACAGACACATTCACACCTAGGGGCAATTTAGTGTAGCCAATCAACTGACTACACTCACTGACCACTTTATTAGGAACACCTGTACACCTGCTCAATCATGCATTATACATGTGACAGCATTGGTTTGCACTGGCAAGAAGGTTAATAAGAAGGCTAATGTAACTCAAATGCTGTGTCTCAATTCATGTATTGTACCACTGTGAATACTATGTACTTGCTTGAATAGAGGACAAATATCAACAGGATAGAAATCCAGCACAGCATGTTGTGCACTTAGCGGACATGACGATCGCCAACTTCAACCGCAATTGTCACATAACCCGCTAAAAATGATCTGACCCCTTTTTTTTGCTCACCCATTTAAAAATGAACATGTTTTTAATTTTCCTCACTTGCGTGCATATTTCATACAATGTGGAAACCACACCAACAGTATGTCCTCATCCAACTGGCTGAAAATATTTTGGTGGTCTCTCGCCTTGTGTTGCGTAGCTAAGCTTGCGACCATTGAGGGTGAGAATATTTTCAGCGTTTTGAGTACACAATCTGGGTACTCTTAGTGCCCTGCATGTTGCCATACTTCTCGGTGTGATCACATTTTTGCACTCAAACTACAAAGAGCAAGTATGCAAGTATGCAAATTGAGACCCAGCGAAATACTCTCTACAACCGAGGTGGGCAGAAAAGCATCTCAGAATGCACGTGTTGAATCATGAGGCACATGGACAGATCAGAAAACTGCACGGATGAGCAAGTGTACAGGAGTTCCTATTAAAGTGGCCGGTGAGTGTATATTTGTACAGAACTTTTATAAAGCGCTGTCAGTGTTTGCATTAGAAGGCAGATGTGTTCCAGTGTTAAAATGAATAAAAACCAAAATGTCAAAATTTGAGTGATCCCCCCCCCGGAATTTTAATCCACTATATCACGCCCCCATCCAAACCTACTGGAACAGCAAGGCCAACTATTGTGATTTTGCTGTGCACTGAAGATGTTTGTGGAAGATCAAAAGATTTTATTTCCTTGTATTTACATCTAGATACGTTAAAAAACATAGACCATGAAACATTTTGTAGCAAAGTTTCTCAAAGACGTTGATCATGCATATACAGTATGTACAGTATACATAATGCTTATATATACACAATGTAAATATAATCTAAAAAAACCCTCTTGATTTCTTGCACTCCTGTACATTTCCAGTATTTTATACACTTATTATTCAGAAACTGCTTCGAGAGCGGTGAAATTTAAGTTCGTATTTGGTTGTAAGAGTAAAGTGTGGAAGTGTTGCATTACCCATAGTTCCTCCTATTTAGGAGGTTAACCTTTCTGGGACATAAATAGGAGTCTACAGACTTGAGATTCCTGTAAGCTGGATGGCTGTAGTATATTAATATGAATTATTAATAAGCAATATGTAATATTGTACAGATGCTGAAATAATGGTAAGCATCAAAGTACTGAAACATTTGACACGTCTGGCTTTTTAAAGATAGGCTAACGCCACTGTTAGCATAATTACACTGAGCTATTTTCTATGGCAGTGAGAAAGTCAAGTACTCCCAATAGCACTACACCTCTGTATCACAGCAGGGTTATCAGATTAGTCTTTATCAAATTTGGACTGAAGTCATTAAACATTGCAGGCATTGCATGTGGAAAGCCTGATAACCACAAAGGAAATCAAAATCAAAATAGTTTCCTATTGCACTGTGCCTTTTCAGAAAGCCACTCTGATTCTAATAATCACTGCCTAAAGTGTGCATTGTTGCTTTGTTTGCGAGTAAGTTAGATCATCTTTGATCTGAATGCCAAGTGCAATAGGCAAAATAGGAATGAAATATAACATCTGGTTTAGATTCTTGACTTGTGCAAGCATCATATCTAGCCAAAGGACAAAGAACCAAAAAAAAAAAGTCATATGATAGCAGTCTTTCTGTAAAAGCAGAATTATATGTTTTCATTAAAACAGAAAAAGAATTAGGCAAAATTAGAGGAGGGCAAAGAAATAAAAAACAATCCTAGAAAATGGACCAAAAACAGGTGGATGTTTTCGAGGAACATAGTTTTTGTTTAATGTTCTGCAGCCCATTTTGCATGCACTAACAATATTCATTTCAAAACACAGAGCTCATGCATCTACTCTGAAGGGGAAGGGGGCGGGGGGGAGGTGTAGTATAAGTTCGACCCTACCTGCATATTAATTCATATCGTTTGTGTGATTAAATATTTGAAACTGTCTGCAAAACTAGGCGCTATTAACTTTTTCATAAAACATTCATTCCAATTGTCAAACTGCCATCGGCAAAAAACACTTAGAGAGGTATGTCAATATTAAATCACTTTATAAATTACAGCTGGAGTGCCTTTGCATGCTAATACACGCAAAGAGAACAGAAACAAATTACTACCTATTTGGATCGTTGATTGTATTTCATTTTTCACTTAGGGCCCAATAAACATTTTTCAGAGCATGTAGATGAATGTGATTTAGCCAAAACTACCGTTAAACAAGTTCTCCCGTTTTAAGAAGGATGCACAAGCATGTACGTATGCCCAGTTACTAACTTGAACACACTTCAGTGGCCTTTAACTTTCTTGCCATAGTGCATGAGCATGCCTCATTTTAAGGACAACATTTCAAACTCAAAAAGAATACTAAAAATGCACTAAACTCCTGATCTAAATCCAAGCCCCCTGAATCATCCAAATCCCAGCATGTCGAAATTATAACTCTGCAAACCTGCACCTAAATATGCATCAAAGTCTAAAATGTTCCATTTGAATTCTCAAAGTTAGCACTAATGTCAGATTTAGAGCGACCCTGACCATGAAAGTGAAGAGTACCTATAAACTGGGGTGAGGTACAGATGCGTTCCTCTGCCAGAGTTTAAGTGCCACCTCGTGTAATTTCATTTTCACAAGCAATAACCCCAGGTCACTTTTAAAGCATGGTGACTTTGATATACCTAAGACTCTTTCCATATGCATGATGGGCCTGTGTGCTGTGACATGGCGGCTGTTAACATATGCCGGTGCGTAGCACAGCGATGGCTGAGGTGCCTGGAGCTCCTGTTTCCCTCCCACAGTTAAAGACTAAGCCAGAGAGAGAGAGAGAGAGAGAGAGAGAGAGAGAGAGAGAGAGAGAGAGGGGTGAAATGGCAGCCCTGGGGCAGACAAGCTGTCTCCAAGCAGCCTCTGATAAGCGGCCTGCTTGCCTTTTACATATACACATCCATATGACGGTAGCGGAATATGCCACAGACACCTGGCAGGGACCAAGCTTGTAACGCTGATACCTAGAGCGCTTTAAGCAAAGCACGAGGTCTCCGATGAGCCGTGGAGGTCCCTAACACTCTGATAAGCCAAGAGGGCAGGGCTGCATCAAGAAATGCCTGGCTGGAAATTATATATGTAAATATCACAGTAAATGTTGGCGTGTCGTGACGAGGTTGTTGACCCGGGGGCATTTCTGACAAGCTGGTTACAGGATTAGACTGGCCAGTGTGTAAAAAAAAAAAAAAAAAAAAAAAAAAAAAAAAAAATGGTTTAATCAGAATTGGAGAGTGCTGAAGGTGGTTTCTATGTGGTATATTCATGATTCTATTCCACATCTCACTTTTTCTTTATTTACAGTCACCGTTTAGAGAAACACTGACAAAACTAGGCACATATAATCACAGAGGGTATGGAGTGTGTGTTTACGCGCATCACCAAACTACAGGGCATGTCCGGTTGGTTAGTTAACGTGTCTTACATAAAGAAAGCACATCAAGGCATTAACCCAGAGCTGGATATGACTCTGTGCCATATTCAGTCCATGTTAATAATCCAAGGGATTCCAACCTCACCAAAATCCCTGTACACATGTAGGTCATCTCTCTGTGCTCAGATATGTCCTGACATTTAGCTAAAGCATGGGATGGCTCTCTAGATGCTACTGGGATGCATTACCATGGCAATAAGAGAGACTACCTAAAGATGAGATTCGGGATTTGGGCAGCTCTCTTTATCTCTCGATCATGATTATTTATTTATTTATTTATTTATTCCAAATCTAAGAATAGTGTTACAGAGACTCACATAAGCGCCGATGCTTCATGTTGTTTCTTACTGATCTTGACTCCATCTCTTTCTCAGTCTCCATCTCTTTCTCAGTCTCTTTCTGGACTGAATACAATGGCTTTGTGTAACAATATCACGAAAGCAACAGATACTAATTCTTATAATCCTATTGTGTCGCACTAACAATATATTTAAATTTTTAATTTTTCTTTTGCTTTCTTACTTCCTTCTCACCGTACTTTCTGTAATTACCATTTGACCAATATCCAGCCCTTGCTGGGATTTTAAGGTCTCTTAGAAAATAATTCCATAACACCAAAATGTGGATCAGAGCATATGTTCGGAGCAATAATAACAAAGCGTAATTGCTGTCAGGAGAGATGCGCCCTGCTTTGCACACACCTTAATGGCATTCTGGGGAAAGGCTTCATGTCTGGGCAAGCGCGTATATTACATCTATGACAGCGCGCATTGCTCATCGGTGTGCCATTTTTTAACCAAGGCAAATTAATAACCCCAAGCAGCACCTGTTGTAGTGCAGCATTAGAAATTAATGGCGAGGTAGCGGGAGGCTCGTTGTCAAAAAGACCGCCTTGACAGCACTATACGAATATTGTTTAGTCAGAGAAATGTGGACCCAAATGAGCACTAAGAATTCCCTATACCTCCATCAACATGGCTCAATGGGCCATAAAATAGTGTGAGAAACGCAATTAAGACGTTTCCTATTGAGGATTCTCATCAAAATAAACATGACCTCTGGGTGCATATACAAACCAGCAATATGCTACGAACCCAAGACAATGCATGGAGACAGACCTTCATATAAACCCAGGTATGTAACTCAACTTTAGGAGACATGTTGTATAAAGGTCAGTTTTCTGCCAATGGATGACAGTTGAGCGCATTTTGGGACAGTATAAAGGACAAACCTTCACACCATATTGAACTCTAAATTAAACCACAACAGGTTTTTATAGCTCTGGCATGGTAGACATGCTGAGAGGAGAGTCAGGAGGCCAGCCCACATTACCAGTGGCCTTAAACCCGAACCCCTCCTGCACACATTTACCCCACCCCTGTCCTAAACGCAGCCCTATTCAATATACGATGGGATTTGCGGCTCCTTGGGTGACCTTCCTCCCACTCCTCCGGCCTGCCTCTAATTAGGCGATGCATCTGATCATCATTAACAGCTCTGAGATAATGAATCACTTGCTCCTCTCTCTCGGTTAATTCGCTATAACCAAGCGGCTAATGGCTGTCAACGCTGACTGATCACACTGATTGTGGTGACTTCTAATTGCAACAAAACAATTTAAAAAGCACCTCGCTTACTTATGCCTCCCACAAAAGAGAGGACAGTATAGAAGAAGGGGGAAATGGGAGAAGGGAAAAGGAGATAAGAGGATTAGATACCTGCTGCGGATGAAGCAGGTAAGATTATGGGGGAGAAGTGATGTGTGTGTGTGTGCGTGTATATATACACA
>JAQMCW010000005.1:10633262-10650137 GCA_030068335.1 Chrysichthys cranchii
ACCCCCCCCCCCCCCCCCCCCCCCATTCCATCCAGTACTTAATAACAAATCTGGTAATTTGGTGTCAAAGAGAGCAAAAGGTACTCCTTCGGTGAGATAATTCTTATCTTATACGCTAAGAAACAAAAAAACAAAATCAATGCGTTGGCTAACCAAAATATATGGCTTGTGTCATTGTGCTTAGGCCAAGAACTTTAGTCCAAGGAACCAGGGACTTATAAAGCTGTGCACAGAAACAAAATAATCTTTACATTTCTTATAGTCAAAGAGCTTTGTAGGCTTTGAACAAGCCAGCTTATTCTCCGTACCGTGGGCCACCCTGCCACCTATGCAGGAGTAAAGGGGTTTGCAAATAAAATAGACTAGTCCACTCATTGGCTCCTGTTGTTCCTTTTTGGTCATGTTTCCTCAACCCTTCCTTCACAATTGGTTTGCAATAAAATGCAAACCTCTGGTGAGGGTGCATGTATGCCTATACTATTTCAGTCATATAGACAATGATATAAACATCAAGCTGCATACTATTACAAGTTAAGCAAAAAAAATAACATTATTATGGGGGATTTCTGCTACGTGAAGGCACAGCATGGGTGTCAGAAGCAATTACCGATTGACATGAAAAACACAAGAAGAGTGGGGGTTTTTTTAAACCATGATTAAGGTACTTCTTCTGAGGTTGTTTCATACTGAATGAGCAACTGAACCACTTTATCCATTTCTTTATCTATTTCCTCTTCTTTTACAATGTGCGTTTTTTTTTTTTTTACTTTTGTGGGTATACTTGCATGGACCATGTAAATGGGATAACACTGCTGGTTTCATATAGAGCTTTAAAAAGGACAGTGGTAACTCAGGGGTTAAGACATTGGACTGGATCAGAAGGTCGGGAGTTCAAATCCATGGACCACCAAGCTGCCACTGTTGGGCCCTTGAGCAAGGTCCTTAACCCTCAACTGCCCAGTTGTATAAGTAAGATAAATGTAAGTCGCTCTGGATAAGGGCGTCTGCCAAATGAGGGTAATGTAAATGTAAAAACATGGTGTCACTGTACACTTCATGATGTGCCATCATACCTAACGGAGTAATGGCTATGGTTATGTAGCGACTAGTTATAGTGATTGTCTGCTTAAACGGTCCACAAATATGACTCTCGGCAGTATAGCCTACTTCTCATGGGAAAAACTAGTCTAATGAATCTTGGTAACTATAGTCTTTCAGCAATATTAGACTCATTCATTATTTAAATCATTCAGCCCATCACTCTCTTACATCATTGGTGTATTGGTGCATGAGCACAAAGATACACTTAAACGCATACTTTTCGGTTTTCATACAAATAAGAACTTTTTCATGTTTCATGTCTCCTAAATGTAAGTTCTTAGCCATGAAATTTAAGATCAAACCTAAATCATGTTCACACGGTACCCGAGATCTCTTCAGAGCTGACTCTGAAAAGCTTTATGTAGTTACACACGACTCATATTACCCCCGTAATCACTCCTGCTAAATCTCCAAAATACCTAGCAACAAGCAATTTTATTTAAAGCTGTCCATAATTGGCCAAGCTTCTGATTTACTGCAGGACAGAAGTACTAAACACAACACTAAATTTCTACACACATAAACATGACAGTAATAACCAGCTAGGAAGTAATAATAGACATCTCCCAACACCTGCACGTCAATATCTGAAACAGAAGAGCTGCTCTGTATTGATGGCGCATCCATTAATAAAAATTGCCAGTGAGCTACACTGATATTAGCACTCAGTTATCGTTATATGTAAAAAATCATCTCTCATAGCAAGATTACTAGGCAGGTCTATCAAGGAACTAAAATAAACTCTACCTATAACAAGACAATGATGTCTTATGCAATGCTGCATTCTGGCATAATAAATACGCAGTGTTATATTATTGAAGACACACCAAGAAGCAGCTTAAATTAGCCTAAATAAATAGGTTTCAATTCTTTTTTTTCCTTTTCTTTTTTTTTTGCTCTATATTAGGGCACACCTGTGTTTCTGCTCTCTGTACAGGCCTATCATATTGCGTCCTGGGTTTGATAACCCAGATAACCCATAGGAGCCTGAATCAATAAGCTGGATAGCTGGACTATAAGGGTTGTGGGTGTGTTAGGAGAAGATTCTCAATAATCTTATAACACCATCATCCTTGTAACTGTGTTTAAAGCCTATTTCCTGCCAGGCAGTGATTCACTATAACCGGCATCATCTGAGTTAGGGTGATGCACAGGGCCCATTACCAGAACAGTGAGTCCAAGTAAGAGTGTGTGTGTGTGTGTGTGTGTGTGTGTGTGTGTGTGTGTGTGTGTGTGTGTGTAAGCCTGCTGTAAACTCTTTATACTGTAAAGTTTTGTGAGCATAAACTGTAGTGAGTATAATGAGCATGCAGGAATAATCTAGGCTCAGCCAGAGAGCCTGGAGGACCTTAGACGATTGTCTGCAGGGGAACAAAGTCAGGATTCTTCTCTCTGGGACTCCAGGCCACGTGCCCTGAATTATTTATTGTTTTGAGAAGCAGACACTACAAATATGTGCCTTCCTAAATACTGCAGAGCTTCATACCAAAGAGGAAAATAACCAGTAACTGTACATAAAGCGGAAGATTTTTTTTTTCATAATAGTCAGCGGCTGCCTTTTTTAATACAGAATAAATAACCAAGGTGTTTTCTTAGGTAGTAAATAAATCCTAATGGAGTCATCTTTTATCTTATTTATACAATCACACATTAGGAAAAATTCATTGTTCTTGTTCACTCTTTTACACTGTGTAATTTCCTCTGGTGTTTAAGATTATTACTTGTAATGCTGTACATGATGATCCCAGTATAACCTTGCCTGAATTCGATAATACAATGTGATAACATGCTCTTGTCAGATTGGACAATGAAGATCCTCCAACCTCAAGCCTGCAGTTAAAGCCTACTGTGTGTTCTGCTTACGTCTCTGGCGTGATTGCGTCAGTCTGCATGAGCCAGGCTTGTGCAGAAAACAGGAACACATAAACAGAAACATTCTTCAGAGTGAGCTTGAGGTAATGAGGCTATATTTCCCGTTCATTTCAATATTTTTTTTTTTTTACATTTTGCCATTGCCACTGTAGTGCCATTGTATTTGTAGCCATACTATCCTCATGTTTTTGGCTTCTGGTCTCAATCTGAGATTTGATCTGAGTCAAAAATGTCTGATACCGCCAGAACTTTGGTAGCAGTGGCGCTTAATCGGTTGCAGTCTAGCACGTCACTTTGTGTGCTAGAATTGTTTTACAATGTATGACTTTTGTCTACAGCATTAAATTATATGAGGTAAAGCCGGCTTAACCCATTCCCATGTCTATACCCGAAGCTGTAGAAAGTTGAAGAGCCAAAATACTGCTCATTATCCTTCACTATTATACAAATACACTATCATCTGGATTTCTTTAAAACTGCTTTGTGACAATGTTGATTTCTAACAGTCCTATAAAAATATAATGGTTCTGAATTTAATTTAGGCAGGACATACATAATCTCCATCTATCTTAAAAAAAACTGCATATTACACAGTATGCGGTGATTTATAGGCTCGTGGCATATTACATCATTTCCTCTCTTTAATAAGTGACCTTCTGCTGTTCTATTCATCTGAATTCAGTAACCTTCACACCTTATAAATGTCTTTTACATCACTCCTATCATAACATTCTTTGCCATGAAGTCAAGCAGGACTAACATCGTTAACATACTGAAATGAATCGAATTCTCTTTTAAACATGTCTCTAGCTTTCTTTTTAAAACTATCTTCTGAATGTTTTATCAAATGTTGGAAGATCTAAACTCCCCTAGGGACACTAGTACAAAACTGTAAAAAGCTAAGCTTATTATTCACACACAAAACACGAAACAATGAATATGCATCTCGGTATATTCAGTATATTTCACGAAATCTTAAGTCTTAAGGTCTAATTTATAGGCATACTGCTCATATGTGTATTCCCAGTAATGAATGCTCAGAGACAGCAAGTTGCCCAGCATGACTAAATCTGAGAGTGATTTAGTCTCAAAAGTATTGGCTTATCTCAATAATTCATAGAAGTAACTCTACATGCTGCAAGTCTGGGTGAACAGATTGGCCTTTGTGGGAGGTTTTTGTACATTATTTCTCAGAATACACTACAGCATAAAAACATACAGCACTTAAATAAATCAAATTGAAATCTCCTCTGTGTGGGCCATGCTGCTTCCTGATTGTGATTGTGATTAGGATTACCAAGATCTGACTCATTATCTGGACTGTAAAAAGAACTAAATATTATTTCACTTATAATGGAAATTTAACTGGAGATGCTGGAGCAAAATGTTAATTTGTAGAAATAGGAAAAAAGTTGATAGGAAATTAGCTGCCACTGATAACTAAAGTAATATTTCACAGCATCCTCTATATACAGTATTGTGAAATTTCACAGTTGGCTGTTAGTAGCCAGTGTGGCACCACTATTTAAAAACGATAATAATGGCTTCACAACAATAGCTTTAGAAGAAGAAAAAGAGAAAGAAGAAGAAATTAGAAGAAAGATATATTAATAGTGTACAGATTCCAAAAAATATTTTCCAATTCACATGACATGAATAAGAGCACTACTGAGATTAAAGAGAATTACAAACGTATACGTTTTGTGCACCTATTGTATGTGATAAACCCTGTGAATGCTTTTCAAAACTTTCCCAAGTAAAGTCAGCTCAAGCTAATGTCCCAAGCATGACCACAATCTATCCAGCTATATATTTATATCTATAATCTATATATACACAACAGAGTTGCTAGTGTATCTGTATAAATCATAATTTCAGAAATGACTCGCTTTTCTTTTAGGTAGAATAAACACAATTTATTTCCATGTGATCACACGTGGACAGAGCAAAACCTAAGCAAAAATGGAAGTAAATGAAATTACTTTTGACTAGATTGCTGTACGATGGCAAGATGGTGCAGTGATAAACACTACCACCTCTCAACATGAAGGTTCTGGGTTCAAGCCTGATGCCTGACTGGGGCCTTTCTGTGCATGATCTCCCTGTGCCTGGGTGTGTGGGTTTCCTCAGGTGCTCCGGTTTCCTCCAACAGACCAAAGACATACAGTTCAGACCACTTTAAACTGTCCATAAGTGTGAATGGCTGTTCCTCGATACTATCCCTGCAATAGATTGGCGACCTGCCCAGAGTGCACCCTGCGTCTCACTCAAAAGTCTGCTGGGATTGGCTCCAGGTTCCCTGCAACACTTAATAAATAAGGTATTTGTAATGAATGTGTTTCTGTAGTGCTGAAAAGTTAGATAAAACTACATAAAAAAAACTCTTCAGTAAGATGTCTGATCCTAAGACCTTCCCTGGTACAGTTTGAAATAGTAGTACTGAATTTGCACTATGCTCTATAGTCACATAGTTTAAATTCTCATTACAAGTTTGTGCTCCTAATTGCATTATAAACCGAAAGGAAAGCTCTGAGGCCATCTAGTCTACTTTGCAAACCTCGTTATTAAGAAACCAATCAACGTCTTATTTTATGAATAATTCAATTTCAGGACACTATTTCAAAACACATGTTAACAAGAATATGTCAGCTGTATTGTATGTTACCAAGTTATTAGGTCGGAAAGGCCGCCTAATAGGAATGATGAGGTTATACAGTGAGTCAGCAAACAAACAGGCCCTTGTGTCTGGTGTATGGTTACACACAGGCTGTATCACTAGGCATTACACTTAAACGTTCAAACCTCCTGCATTTCCTCATACTACATCTACATACTACAGTACATAACATTGTCTCAAGAAGAACTCTGCACACATCAGCACACATTTAAGAGACTTCTATCTGCTATGTGATAAAATGTCATACAAAATTGCCAACCTACGAGAATGAATCCTCTGCTGCGGTTAAAGAATTTTTTGTTTTTCAATGCATTGTATGCATTGTATCTATAAGGCATTCATTTCCCAGTTCTCAGATCAATGTGTTGACCTTTGAACTTAATTAACACAATGGTTGGAGGGAACCTTTTAATCAGCAAGTTCAATGCTCTTCTAGAGATGACCTCGCAGCTGCTCCAGAACGCCATAAAGAGAGATGCGACAACTCTTTTCAACAACACAATAACCCGAGCACAGCACAAGACAACAGGAGAAGGACAGTTAGTAGCTCAAAACGCTGCTAATACAACATATGTGCGATACTTTCATAGTCACGAGTTTGTTAATGTAAATATAATGAATTCTCATTCTCGCATATAAACTGTTTTCCTCACAGACAGGTTTGATCTTGCTCTAAGCTCAAGGCTAAAAGTGGCTATCTGCCCACTGCCCCACCCTACTGTGCTTTCTGCTAAAGGATAGCTGTTCTCAAGATGCCTGAGTGATAGTTCAGAACGTGATATTGCTGTCAGAACATACTTGTTCCAAAGCTCTTGAATCATCTAACATTAAAATCTTTTCCCTGAGCAAGTTTAGGATTTTAAAGTTAAATACATTACTAGAAACAAAAAAGCTTGCGAGTAGTAAAACCATGATCCAAGGTTCCTGTTGCCTCCGAGGTCCCGTACATGAAGGTGGCCTATGTTCTGGGTCACCTACATCCCTTCATAACAGGCTAAAAAGCAAACGTTTTTTTAAACGCTCTGAGGATAAAACAAAGACATGAGACATGCAGCTGCAGAAAATGTTTAAGCTCTGGTACCAGCAGGGGACAACTTTAATGGAACAGAGCTTCATATCCCTCCTGATCTCACCCCTCCTTTTTCTCCTGAAGCACACAGATTCATCACCATAATAAAACAAGTGTCTCGCAGAACAGGGAGGGGCAGGACAAGAGGGAATTCTACCTCCAGACACAAATTGACACAATCAACAGCCCAGAGCTGAGACTGGACATATTTAAAACACTACACACACGCACACACACACACACACATGTGGGTTGAACACAACCGTTCACGGACATGCCTCAAACCACACCTCACCATACCCGCAACACTTCCCTTATACCTGAAGCTCAGTGGCGGTCAGTGGACAGGCCAAAGCAGTAACCGTGTGAAACAGTCATGCCCCAAGAAGCACACTCACTATTAACCCTTGATTCTCCACTCAGCCAGCGAGAGGATCAGCAGAAAGTCTCCTGAATCGTACACGCACACACACACACACACACACACACACACACACACACACAAATATAAACACAGATTCAGTGTGTGTATGTAAACACGCTGCTGTCTACAAAAGCAAAACTGCGCACAGGTTCATGTCCTGTTGTCTTTCCTGTAGCCCTTTCCTCAAGGCATCAAAACAACCTCTACCACACACACACACACACTTCCCTAACGGCTGGATCTGTCCTCCAGTGTGTGTCTGGGGCAGCTTTTCCCCTCTCCAGGCCTTGGATAAAGCAGGACGCCGCTTGCTGCCTTGCCAATCATGGCTATCCATGCAGTATAACCTTGGCAGCAGGAACACAAGGGTCTGCTTCAACCAAACACACAAGAACAACATCAGTGAGAAAGGAGAGCAGTGACACTCACCTGATCGCTGCTTTACTCCATCTCGGGCTCTGGGCGTGAGTGAGGCTGCGATGTGGGGGAGGTGTGTGTGTGTGTGTGTGTGTGTGTGGAGACACTGCGGCCTCGAGCAGCGCGGAGCAGCGGATGCTGATGATGCAGCGCCTTCAGTCGAGCAGCCCTGTTGCCTGGGAAACTGTGGAGTGATGGAGCAGTCACGCTGTGCTGTGATTGGTTGGCTAGGTGTGGCGCTTGAGGTGGGAGGGGCTACAGGAGACAGAAGATTAGCCTGTATCAAATATTACTATGCCGCTGTTATGCTTCATAAATATGCTACTATGTTAATATTTTGCTAAATGTTATTTTATTATGCAGTATTAGAATTTGACCGACATTCATAAATAAATAACGACCTGAAACCCCTTGGGAAGTTATATTCTTTAATGCACAAATCAGTTTAGTTTATAGATTATAAATACAACAAACAAACAAACAAACAAACAGTTGAAAACATCTCTACATTCGTTACAAAGTAAAATAAAACATTTTTTCGGGACCTTTGGAAAATTTACATTAGAGAAGTACATAAGGGAAGGTTGTACAATGTTTTCGAATTATAAGTAATTAATTCATTCTGATTACAATCCTGTGTGTAATTTAAGTATATTCAAAAGCATTTCCAGACTAAATATAACCGCGAATGGTAGTCTTAACAGCATATTTATTTGCCGCACCCATATGTGAGACTTTTGTTATTTACTCACACAAAAAAAAGCCATTATTATATATTGTTGTAGACAGGTTGGGATAATGAAAAATTTTATTGTTTGTTTGTTTGTGGTCTCTGTTGATAAAACCCCAAAATATTCTTCACTCTTTAATTAATCTTCAGCAACTGCTTTTTCCTCGTCAGTGCTGAATCTGGAGCCCATCATGAGAACACTGGGCACGAGGCAGGAGAGTTCAACCTGGATGTGACACCAGTCCATTGCAGAGCACCATGCGCACGCTTGCACACACACACACACACACACACCTACCTACCTAGGGGCAACTCAATGCAGCCAAATCAACCTGCCTGAACTTTTTTGGACCTTTTTCAGGAATAAACCAGAAAACCCAGGGGAGAAAACACATGGAAACATGGGGAAAACTTGCAAAACTCCCACAGACAATAAATAACTCAAAGTCAGGATTGATCCACAGACTCATGACCTCTGCACCAGAGCAGCCCTGCAAATACATTACTGAGAACTAATAAATGCGTCAATGCATTAAAGAGACAACACGTAAAGCAGGGGGTGAAATCAGACATTAAAGATCCATTTCATTTTTTTTTATTATAATCCAGCAAAGGAAGCATTACAGCAGTGTGATACACTTTGCTATGGAATTTCCCTATAAGCTCCACTGGATGGCAATAATGCTGCAAGATAGGAAAGGAGGCATGGCTTGGCTTTGAGAAAAACAAAATGTGTAAAGCAATCCAAAGACAATGAGTCTTCTGAGTTACATATGTAATTCAGCAGTTGTCTGGTTACATCATATGGTATGTCTGTGGAAATTATATTGTTAGAAAAAACAGTTCCTTGAGCTTTCTTTATGGTTAAATGGATACAGTAATTAAAGTTTCTTAGCTTGCCAAATGCCTTCTTCTCAGGACCATTTCTCTCTCGAGGGTTGTACATTTTCTAGTATTTATGTCATGAAAAGGTAGCATACTATTTAAAATTGGGAAATGTCTCCAGAAGGATTCAGTATATATTTCTGACATTCCTGCGGGATGATTGGGCAGGGGTAGCTCAGGGTGGTTAAGACGTTGGCCTACTGATCGGAAGGTTGGGCTTTCAAATCCAAGCACCGCCAAGCTGCCACTGCTGGGCCCTTGAGCAAGGCCCTTAACCTGCAACTGCTCACTTGTATAAATGAAATAAATGTAAGTTACTCTGGATAAGAACATCTGCCAAATGACAATAATGTAATGTAATGTAATTCCTGGGAGAGTAAAATAAAGCTACAAAGCCAAGAACAGTAGGGAACTCACTCTAAATAGAACCGCCCAATAATCTTAAAGGTTGATTATGGAGGTGATGTCCATCTTTATAAGATTTTCAAGATGGTCCCCAGAGCGGCCAGCCAGTCCAATTTTATTTTCCAGTTAAAGTTGGGAAAACATATGACAACCTTTGAGCATAATTACATCAATTTAATAATGTCAACATATTGTATATACTGCATATGTCTTCATGTCTGATATAGTGTTAGGTCTGTTATGCTACAATGTACCCTTTTGGGGGAATATGCTTCTCTCTCTAACACAAGAGTGTATGCTAAGAATAAAGTTGCAGTGGTATGTTCTTGGCAAACAAAGAGGTTGGAGAGATCGTGGCAAATCAACTTCCCCCATTAAGAAGTTGACAAAGGATTAACCTGTTTCAACAGACTTTTTACTTTCTTTCAAAGCCTGTTACCAACCGATAACTGTTGTATCACCCACAGGATAGGATGGGGGGAGAAAACACGGACAGGGTTCTTGACATATATAAAAACATAAGAGCAACATAAAAACAAATTGACAAAATGCCATTACTTAGCCATGCTCACTATTAAAAACAGTCAGAAATAGAAATGAATTTTGAAATAGAAGACAATTTTGTATTTTATATTAACATTACACACAGTGTGATTTACAGCACTGGAGCCACAAAAAGCATTTTCACAACCAAATTTTGGTCTACTCCTTTCATTATTAACTTTTATGAAGTACTGTACACGCGTCATTTCACTATATCACTAAAGGGAACTATTAAGACCTGAGAAAAGATATCGTTGCAGATAAATGATCCATAGCAACTGAAAGTGATCTCAGGCCCAAACAGAAGACCCCAACTAACCTAACGGAAATGATCCTATTACTCTGCCAATTATGACCCTTTGTGCCTTGGAGTAAAGAAGGAACTGTCTGAATGCTTCTCTTAGATGGAAAACCCCTAAAGCATATTATCTGAATCTGAATCAGAATGAGCTTTAATGGCCAAGTATGTATACAAGTAGACAAGGAATTTGTCTCCAGTGTATCCAATGCTCTCTTCAGTACAGCACAGATCATTTTTATAGTTATTTTATAGTTAAAAAATTTTTTCAAAAAAGAATAAAAAGAAATTGGACATAAGTATGTGTGTGGAAAGTGCATAATGCAAAATGCAAGGTGCTAGGGAGATAAATATAAATATGGAGTGAAGTATTGTATAATGATTGTATATACTGAGAAACTTACAGACAGTATGCATAGTGTGTTAAGATATTAACATGGCAGTCTGAGATTCTGGGTGAGTTAAAACTAGCAATGTGCTCTACTAGGCTTAATATACACATTATACACAATGGCTGGCACAGAAAACACCATTACAGATTGGTCAGAAATGAGTATCTTCAGTGCTGGCAGTCATAATGACCAGTCAGAAAACTTGCAGTGAAGCTGACAGTCGGGTGACTCTTGACATGGCTAGATTATGATTAATTTCATGAGAACAAATGAAATTACAAAGACATGTGCATAGATACAGCGATAATGTAGAAATCCATGATACGTTTCCGTTTTTTTTAACTATAGTTCATTAATTTATTTGTTTACTTATTTATGCAATTGTTTATTTATTTATACATTTATTTATTTATTTACTTACTTACTTACTTAAATATTTGTGCATCTATCTATCTATTTATTTATTTGCACATTTGTTTATTTATTTTCGTATTTATTTACTTACTTAAATATTTATGCACCTATGTATTTATTTTCTTATTTATTTATTTTCTTATGCACTTATTTATGCATTTATTTACTCATTTATTTGTTTGTTAGTTACAATAATCCGTCTTCTTACAAAATGCAAGATCAATGTGAGCGGCATAAAAGCAGGTTGCAAAAATAATTAACGCATTAAATCATGCTCCATTTACATGTAAATTATTCCGCTTTAATTTTGCTTACATGCATTACATTTTAAAAAAAAAAGAGAGAGAATAGTATAAAAAAATCCCCCAAAAACCGCCGCTGAAAATATGTACAGCAAACCTACTATGCCGAGCCACTGCATAATGCTGCGGTAAATCTTTTCTGAAATGATTACATCACCCCTTTACCCTTTTCGCTGTTGCCTGAAATGTATGAAAAACACACCATTGCGGCTCCAAACGAAGCAAGTCAGCGGCTGTCACTACTTTGTTCGAAGAGCCAAGATGGCGGCACAAGCTTGTCAGTTTTCTAGCAGCCTAGTTACGCAGAGAGAGTCAGAAGCCCTTTAATCGATGTCAGTGAAATACGCGCGCTCTAATTGGCTAAGATCAGTCACGTGCTAAAAGAACCAATCACGTTGGAGTATCGCTCCAGGTGGCGTCCCTCCTCCCTCTATCTCTGGAGTAGGTTTATTTTGGTTTACCCTGTTCCCGTGCTGCCGCCATTAGACAAATCGGCACTGGAAATGGGAATTAGTACTTCATAAGTTCCCAGAACGCTCACTAACAAACTGGGGATTCGCGGATAGTAGGATCGTTGCGTTGGAAAAAGGTAAGGGTGGAGATAATAATACGAGTGTGTGTTGCTAACGGCTAAATCGTAGCTGCAGGGGGTTTGTCGGGTTGTTTATAGGTAGGATCGGTTTCGTTCGGACAACTGCACGAAAGCGCCGGGATGTGTGACTACAGAAATGTGACTCAAGAGGGCTCTGTGCTGTGAGAAACTGAGATCGGGAACCGAGAATGCGTCCAGGCCTGTAGGTTTCGCTTGTCCATTGATTTTCTCCGCCTGTGCTCCGAGTAGCCTACTACTACTACACGAGCCCAGAATGCGCCTGGAGATCCCGTCGGTCTCCTCTCACCTTCTGCCCCAAACCCAAGGAGGCTCCTGGGGTGACCCAGCTAGCTACAGTGGTCGTAAACGGACAGCTTCGCGCTATCTGGAAGTCATTTACTACAGTAGTACATGAAGAAAACTGGTTTGTTTGTTTTTGCGGTGCTTGTGTAGTTTCCATGTTTTCGTTCAAGCTCTGGTTTATTTTGACGGCCAGAAATCTTAAACTCATTCAGGTTCGTACACAGCTTCGGACTGACTTTCAAGAGTAGCTAATTGATGCTATAATGTAGCCCGAATTTCCACAGGGTGTTTGTTTGTTTGTTTGTTCGGTAAAACTGTTACCTGTACACGAACTCTCTCCAGTCAGGCCGTTAGACTCGCTGTGTGACACTAGCTTAGCTAGCTAACTCCCCGGACTAAACCACTTAATTCGGGTCGCAGTTCAGGCTAAACCAATAGCACAGTCTCGGACTTCCTGAATACATTACATGTCCGTGGTGGAACTTGTTAACGTAGAAATTCAATAAAGCGACATAGGTGATAATTTAAGTGGGACCTGTCATAAAAAAATAAATTAAAAAAACCTCCGAGCTTGCTAACGGTGTTTACAGGGCAGTTCGGTGTGTTGGAGCTAACGTTGCTAGCATATCGTGCATCTCCGTGAAAAACACTGGCGAGTGAACTGGAATTATCTGTGTGTTTGTGTCCGTATTTGGACTTCACACAAGAATGCTCCAGAGTTGTAAGCAAGTTTCCCGTGGGACAAAAAAAAGCTTTCAGATTCTGTGTATTGTGTTTTCTTTGATTACTGTTTCACACGGAAGGGCGAAAAGCCGAGTTCCTGTACAGTGAATACACGGCTGTAAAATCCCTGCAGAGTGTGTGTGTGTGTGTGTGTGTGTGTGGAAGCACAGCTGCACAGCCACATGTAAAACATTCAAATGGATGTGATGTGCCTCTGCTGCTCCTTACTCAAATGTGACCCAGTGCCACTGAGAGCCAGAAGTGGTTTTAAGTAACAGGATTGAAGAGGTTTTTGGGTTGTTTTTTTTTTTTTTTTTTTTTTTTTAAGCGTTTGGTTAATCCTGTACTGTGCATCTATTTGCAGTCCACATTGTTGTCTTTTGCTTTAGTGTGACTTTCATGTGGATAAGCAGATGATTGACTGGTTTGTGTGTTCTTCTTCTCAGAGCACCCTGGCAGGCTGAGTGGCCTTTGGTCAGGCGTGAGCCAGCGGAGGGTGGGAGGGAAGGAGGGAAAGGGGCATTTAGAAGTTCTGCTCGAGCGAGGATGACTGATTTCCAGCCGAAGTGGAGCTGCGAGTATTGCACATACGAGAACTGGCCGTCCGCCATCAAGTGCACTATGTGTCGCGCCCAACGACCCACTGGCCCCATCATCACCGAGGAGCCGTTTAAGAGCAGCCCGAGTCTCAGCTCACACCTGTGCTCCACCCAGGAGGGCTCCAGCGTTCTTATCTGCCCTGATTCTAGTGCCCGGCCCCGTGTACGCGTGACCGACGAGGCCCCGGAGATAGCCAGCAAATGGTCGTGCCACATGTGCACCTATCTGAACTGGCCGCGCGCCATCCGCTGCACTCAGTGCCTCAGCCAGAGGCAGCAAGGGCCTCAGCAGGGCCCTCACAGGCCCTCAGATGGCCCGCACACCTCTGAGCCAGGCTGTCGACTTCCTGCACCAACGGCCCCGGACCCATGTGAGGAATACAATGACCGTAATCGCCTGAACACACGTGTACAACACTGGGCTTGTTCAGCCTGCACCTATGAGAACTGGCCCAAGACCCTACGGTGTGTGGTGTGTGACCACCCTAAGCCCAGTGATGCCGTGCTCCAGGAACCACAGCCCGAGAACACCATGGCCCTGTCTATAGTGAATGAGCAGGAGAGGACAGCAGGGGGAGGGGGTGTGGGGGGCAGTAAAACGGTTCAGAGGAGGCTTTCGCCCCCTGTGCCTGCTGGCCAGGCCGAAGTGCAGATCGAGCTGGCGTCCGGGGCAATGGGCGCCCAAGAAGAGCACGAGACGGACTTTAAGAAACTCAAGCAGATCAGGAACAGGATGAGGAGGGGTGACTGGCTCTTTCTCAATGCATGTGCAGGTGAGAAGAATCCTGGGGGCTTCAAAATATTTTCTGTCCTGGATCCTTACCTTTAAGTGCGATGTGTGTGCTAGCAAAAAGTCTGATTCTTGAGCGATTTCCTGTGCTTTAGGCATACTGTTTTGTATTCTGAATTTTCCAAGTGTGTTGGCTTTTCTTGTGTCACTGTCTTTATCATCACTATACTTAACAGTAATGCGGGAAACTCGCTTTTTTTAAAAGAACCTTAAATTTAGTCCCCGATTCACTTAGAGCTCTGGTTCACAAATCGATAAAAGCAGACCCTTTTTTTAAATCGTAGTTTGAATCCATTTTGTAAATCTAATTGATTGCCTTTACGTGGTCATGAAACCAAATTGAGTGTTTTGTACAAGTCTCTTGACTTTATGTACAAATATACAGGAAATCAAAAAATAACATGTTTGTTAGATATTCGCATAGTGCAGTATTCCTGAGAAATGGAAAATGTTTTATTTGGAACGTATACATTATAGTATGGTGAAATAATTTTCTGCCCATATCCCAGCTTGTTAAAAAACTTGGGTCAAAGCGACACGTTAGTCGTGATGCAGTATCCCTGGAGCAGATGATGCTGGGGTCGAACCCCTGACCTTCTGAGCAGTAACCCAGACCCTTAACCATTGAACAACCACTGCCAAAATATCTGATGACTCAGATTGTACACATCCAATTTGTATATGTCTTTGTCCAACCCCTTGAACAAACTACCTGCACCACTCTACAGTAGAAGCTAGTTATCAGTAAATATGGGTTCTTTGTGTAGTTGTGGTTTTGCAGCTTCCCACATGCTATTCCCTTTTCAAAGCATCCCTTGTGTGTTCATTGGTGGAGTTTGAGTGTGCCTGTGATCATTTGCTGTCTAAAATCTGTTGATTATTTCAGCGTAATCATGTACAGCTTCATTCAAAAACACTGTAGGCTGCATTGGTCTATGTGCTGTTTGCACTTAATATGCAGCTAATGTGTGCGTATGATGTGGCGAGTGAGCGCTTGAAGGCATCAAGGCTCATTTAACAGCCGCCTAATGTCTTCACTGCCATAAGGGAGAGGAAAAGGCTACTGCGGGTCTGCAACATTGACCCAAGATCCAGTACTAATCTAAGCCCAAGTGGTTGTAAACCTCTGTTGTAGGATACCGAACATGACAAAAGTGGCAGTGAAAAATATTACACAGTTAAAAACAAGCTTTCTCTATTACTTTTTATCAGATTCAGCAAGAGGTACAGAATATGGCTGTTGTGGTAGTCAGTCATGCCCTCTGACCTGCCCGTGCCCTACGCTACTCATGGTAATATATCAGCATCAGGGACATCATTGCTCTGAAGTAATTTCATGACAGCATTTCAGATCCAAAGTAAACAACACCGTAAATCTCACGTCCAATCACAGTGAGTCATTTCAGACTTGATTTCAATGTCCTCCTCTGGAAAGCTGATCTCAAGTGGACAGCAAGGTTGTCTTGTCTACAGGCTGCATTAAGATTCCTTACTGTATGACCGCTTGCTGCTTTTAAAACATTATCATTTTCCTCCAATATGGCAAGGCCTGAATGAAGCAATTTCGCTATCCAGTATCTTATGTTGTAAATCATATAAATATTGTTGATTTAAAACCTCATGTCAGAATTTAGTCTCCTAATGTGGGTTCTATTATAACGCTAGTTTCCTTTTTGGCAAAATGACCCTTTGTGTCACTTGACCTTGAAATATGGCTGAGGAAATGCATGCCACTCACGCCCTACATTATTTTCCCATACTAAAGTTTGCGTCCTAAATGTTATGTGGGTAGTTAACAATTTCCGCCAGGCACTTATGAGAAATCTTGAATAGCAGTTTTATTGAGTGTATAATATGCTGTGTAGCTTGAACACGTGTATTTATATTTTATGAAACCTCTGCTAATCCAGCAGGAACATCGCCGGCACCTACAGCAGTTCTGTTATAGCCGTCTATGTCAAGACACTGTATATAAAGTGGTACTTGGGGGTCACTAACTTTGGTTTAGACTTCCCAAGTGTTGGGAAATGTCAGCAGACCTTTGAGACGTTGTGTTCATTTTGTTAACCTGTTAACCATCAGTTTAATCTGAATCAGACCTTTTCTAGAAGAACCATTAAACACTGAAACTTGAAAAAGTCCCAAAAATGCTGCAGCTTTTAGAGAAACAGTGACTGACTGTGTCTCATGTTACTCAATGTTTCCTAAAACTCCATGTGAAGGACTTGTTTGAAATATTGAAAGTCAAGGATCTTTCTTAATTATGTATGTATGTATGTATGTATGTATGTATGTATGTATGTATGTATGTATGTATGTATGTATGTATGTATGTATGT
>JAQMCW010000005.1:10717987-10741050 GCA_030068335.1 Chrysichthys cranchii
ATTCATGATTAGATTCCATTTATGATATTGGGTTCAAGATTTGATTTTGCCACAATATTTTTAACAAATGGAGAGATTTTCTATTACCATAATTTCCTACTCCTTATCAACTTAAATATTCTTTTTGTTTAATAAACAAATACTGTATACCTTTGTTTCATTTTCTAAATAACCAATAATAATTATTTGTAAACATTTGTAAAGTTTAAAGTACAATATAATAACCTATTACCTAAATTATTCCTCCAAAATTTTTCCGCTGCTTAATCCTGTTCAGGGTCCCAGGGGGAAGCTGGAGCCAATCCCAGCTGCCTTTGGGCGAGAGGCGGGGTACACCCTGGGCAGGTCACCAATCCACCATAGGGTCTATACTATCCCTTTTAATGAAAATTGAAAAAGTTAATAAGCTTTTTCTTGATATAATTATGAACATTTGGGAAAGCTGTAGTCAGCTCAAACACAAAACAACTCACTTCTCTTTTCTTTAGCTTTCAACAACCTGTTAAAAAAAAGAAAAGAAAAGAAAAAAAAGATGGCTTAGATTTTTTGCTGAATCTGTTTGTAAATCCAATTGCACAAAAGCTCTTTCCCATTTGAGGTCAGTTTTTTGTGTGTTTTCATGCCATTCCTGTAACTGTGTTACTTCCTCCTACAGTGACAATCACATGCATACCCTCTATTGTATGATATTGTGCCCTCTGCTGTCTAACCAGTTATAAACTTGGTCCTTCCCATAACTGGACAGACAGTAATCTGAGTTCAGGATTAAACCAGGGACCCTGGAGATGTGAGGCCACAACAGTACCCACTGCACCACTATTCCCATTAAAAACCCAAGCAGAGCCATCTGTGCTGAGCCCCCAATTTGCTCACACTCAGTGGTGTCCACTTTTTCACACATACAATGTAACATGCCACTAATCTCATTAATGTGATAGGATTTTGTATGTACAGACACAAAACAAGTGATAAACAGATTAACTCCTATCTAGGCCACATTTATACAAAGTAACAACGGAGGAAGTTTCATCCATATCATTTGTTTAAAAGTTCATTAAGCAGCCCAATTCTTTTTTTCCCCTTTTTTTGCTATTAGGTCATGCTTGATTTTTGTTCCTAAAAGCTATGCTGACTCGTGTCATGCAGATGTGTGAACTAACTGAGGGGGATAAAAACATAATGACTTCCATAAACCACAACTCTTCGTAAAGCCTACCCGACGGTGCGCTGCACCCAAAAATATTGGCCTACTATTCCCTCACTCTGAAACGTAAAGCACAACAAATCAAACTTTACTCATCAAAAAGAGGTTAAAAAGCTAATAAAGAAAAAAAAAACCTAATGTATTTTCCAGCCCTGCAGAGAAGTTCACAAGATCCATCAAATGACTAAAAAATTAACATGAGATATTTTTTGCATAGTGATATCACACGTATTAACAAAAGGCCACAGCTAGTTTAGCTGGTTAAGATAATCACAATGATATTATTTCATTTCTTCTTTCTTGCAGCTCAGACACCCACACACGAGGGTATTGGTTACTATATATAGTATAATACTACACTGCTATTATTTCCTTCTACTCTAGTGAGGACATATAAGGGCAATTAATCTGACATTCCCTGTGAAAGATAGTAGGCCGGTAAGAAAGGTATGTACTTCAAACTGGTGAACACATTTAATTAATAATGATTTTTCCTTTTTCCCTCTTGTCTACCCTATAACCGACAGGTGGCGTGCATGATGTAAGTTCTCCCATTGTTTTAGAGCACCACAGTAACTTTACCATGTGAACGTGTGTGTTTAAGTCTATAAAAAGCGTTACTGAGCACGCTGTCACTTGGACAGGCTTTTCAAATGATCCTAAGGTCCGAAGACCTTGCTCCTGTAACAACCTTAACCTCTAATCCTTTCTTTAAAAAGCAAAAGAAATAAATCATGAACTGATTGTACCTCAGATATGACGCATGTAACCCCCAATTACAACTCACTTCCTTGACAACAGTTACTAAGGGAAACCCACACTTCCTCTCTTTGAGGCTTAGATGCAAGAGATCAGAAGTTGCTCAGACACACAAATGCCAACAAGGTAGACGCAACACAAGGGTATAGGTAGTGAGAGAACATGTAGAGAAAACTGTGTGTCTTTGATTTGGACATGCTTAGGGCATTGATCTCTAGGTGACTGTAGTTTGCACTCGTAGGTCATTTGATAAGAACCGAGGACTGTTGAACACTTTGAATGACGGCGTTCAGGGCTACATACGGTGAATGGTTTCCATATCATTTGCACAGGGATTTGTTTTTATAAAAGCAATTATAGCCAAGTAGGACACTGAAGCCTTTTTCCTTGCTACACTAGTGGTAGAGGTTTGGAGTGAAGAAGAGCTCGGAGGGTTCTCATGCAAAAACAAAAGCAAATGAATAACTTTTAAGAGCTAATTTATATAATGCTTAATATAAAATGTATTAAAGTGATACTATGGAACTGAGTCAAGCCACTATGATTATCAAATGAAATTCCCATTAGCAAGAAACGACTTGTGACATACTGTTTTACATGACAGGCCATCTGTGCCTCTGATTGGTGGACAGTGAAATCATATGGAGTGTTTCTCTCATGCCTTGCAACTGACTGGCAACTGCTGTAGTGTTAAATATGCCTTCACACACCAACAGATGTAGTGAGAATCTCTGTTCATTAGTGAATCATAGTGTAGTCACAAAGCAGTCAGCAAACACATTGACACGTCAGTGTTGTTACTGACCAAAACAAAATTCCATTTTAGTGAGGTTAGCTCTCAAGCACACTCACAGACCCGGGCCATATTGCAGAAATCGGTTTGCCACACAGTGTCAGTGTTGGTGAGAACGTGTAAGCGTAGCCCTCTCAATGGGCCAGTTGAGTCAGTGGAGAAAGGGGAGTGAACACAGTGTGCCAAGGATCGGAGACAAAGTTGTAAGCAAAGCCTGTGCTGACGCAGCAGGGAATACACACTGAAGACTTTCCATGCAGAGAATAGTGGCTCAACAAAGAAATATTGGTGTTCATAATCACCTACAGGTCAGCGCAGGGAAAACATCCTTCACTCGGATAATCTGGGATCAGACGTCCCTCTCTCACACGTGGCTTATCCATTATGAGTCAAACAGCAGTGCAGGTTCATGATCAGCCATCTCACGCTTTGTGTCTGAGCACAGAGGAGTCATTGTTTAGCTCAGAAAGAATGCTCCAGAAAAAGTAAACCTCATCACACTCCCAATTTAAAACGCAGCCTTCAAAATAGAAATGAGAATTGGGCGATTAAAAATAGGATCCGATTCCAAAACAGATGTTGCACACACACTTGAGCAGATAATTTGAACTCAGCTGACCTTATCTGTGTGTGTGTGAGTGCTGGAGAAAGAGCAAAATCAGACAGCAGTTCTAAATTATATTAGTAGAACAACTCTGCCAAAATGAATATGGTGGCTTAGACAGGAATGCTCATATTTAAAATACAGACAGTGAAGCAAATCAGTCTGCAGATGACTGGGGCTGCTTCCTCACCAGCCGCTATCTTTGGTGTAGCACTTGTGCCTAAGTGATTTGTTATTATTACTTTGTGTGATGGAGTAATACACAAATATATACACCCAGAGAGATAAGAGTAACTTCTCATGTTGCCAGAGTGAGGAGCCATTCTTTAAGAGACACTGACCAGACTGTCAGGTTCATATGAAGGATGTGGACAGTTTGAAACTTATTTTGTAAATGTGTGCGAGTTATAGTCAAATCATGGCACTTACCACATACTGAGGTGACTCACATTTTAAGCAAATTCAGCTGAGCTCTGTATTTGCCTGTAGCTGATGTATTTACGTGGCGTTCAAATGCACCGGCTTCATTCATTCGTCCGTTAACAGCAACAAGTCACACGTTCATTTTCAGCTAGCGACAATTTAGAGTAAGTGGCCTGTTTTTCAGATGTGGGAGGAGACTGAAGAACCTGGAGGAAACCCACATGGACACAAGGAGAACATCTGAAATGCCACACATTCGGGACCACGGAGCTGTCAGACAGCGTTGCTATCCACGTCACCACCCTGCTGCCCTGCCTTAAATCACACACTGATTTTTTGTTACTGATGGTAAATTATTATGATTTTCACCAGGGAATGTGTGAAAACATGTACCTGTGTGTTGAATGTCTAACCAGCTAATTTAGCTAACTAACAACAGCTTAATTCCTAATCTCTCAAACATTAGCTAGCAAGATACAAGCTAGTTAAATGCGTACTGTTAGCTAGCAGACACAATAAAAGTTGCCCTGCTAAACTAGGTAAAGTGTATCTAGCATAAAACATTGATTTTATACATTTGAACTGCATATTGTTACTTTTCTTCTCTGGTGAGTTAGATCTACTTTCGCACATCTTAAGTATAAAAGTTGGCGTTTAAAAAAAATTGTTACCTTCACTATACTTTATAAGACATACCAACAAGCTGTATAGAGACACATTAATAAAGCAAAATAAGCACGTCTCAAATCTCTGTCAGAATACATTTATTCACTCGCACTTCACCAGTGCTTGGCAACAGAGTGCTGTCTTTTCTCAAGTCTCTGGCCAAAATGGCTAAGCATTTCAATATCATTCTGAAGACAATTGCTCCCAGTCGGATCCCTCTCCCGTTTGCGTCTTCAGTATCAGAGCAAGGAGCCAAGCTCTCCTCCCTCCCTGTCTGCTGCAGCTGTTCCTACTGAGCTCTTTGCAGAAGACTATTGGCATTGTACAACAAATATAAATCAGCTCTTGTTCTGTTTGCACACGCAGACAGCCAAGCCGAAAGCTTGCAGTAGTGCAAATAATAACTCCAAATGCAGAAACATTTTACTGTATTTACTGCACAGTAATTGAGTGTGTATTGAAGGATGGGGCCTTTTTTGAAATGCATGCAATTCAATTCGAAAATGGAGTGGTTATGGCTATTAAGTGATACCCAGAGAGGGTGAAAGTACACAAAGTCAGGCAAATGAAGCAAATGCAAATGATTTACTCAAGCAACAGTGCGATTCCTCATCTGTGTAAATATTGTGGTCAAAGTTAAATTATTAAATTATTATAAAACATTATTCATTCATTTTCAGTAAACAGTTTATCCTGGTTAGGGTTGTGGTAGATCAGGAACCAATCCAACCTTTTTTTGTGAGAAGAACCATACATGGATAAGAGAGGACCTGCTAAACAGGCAGTAGCCTGAGCTTAGTAGCAAACTGGGGACAATGGAGCTGTTGGGCAGCATTGCTATCTGCTCCACCACCATGCTGCCCTGTCTTAAGCTACGCAATGATTTCAGTTACTGAAGGCGAATTAGTACCACTTTCACCAAGGAACGTATGAAAACATGTAGATGTGTGTGGAATGTGTAACCCAGCTAAGTTAGTTAACTAATAACACCTTAATTCCTAATCTCTCAAAAGTTAACTAGCATGATCCAAGCTAGCTGTATAATGCTAGCTAGCTGTCAAGTGTACACAGTATATTTTCTTTCATAGATTCTAATGGCATAATATCATAACTTCCAAATCTCTGGTAATTTAGATCTACTTTCACTAAATCTTACGTACTCGCACCAAATTCTCCTCAAGCCACTTGAACGCCATACGTAACATAGTAATTGCTTGTTTTAATTATATAGATTTTTTCGTAAATGACCTAGAAGTTGTTTGGCTGGATCCTGGAGTTATTTTCAGCCAGTTTATGTACAGAAAAATAGGCTCTAATTCAGTATGAACCACATGTAAGTAAGCAGTCTCCACCACTGCTGACTGCATGGATTCAGCTAACACAGATGGCTCCATTCAAGCTTCTGAGCCACAACAGGAAGAGAGCTAACTATAAACCACTTCCTGTGTCAAATGAAGAGCAGTGGCATGTTGTGTTTATGAGCAGAGCAGGACAATTACTGCTAAAATCCGAAGAGAGATAATAAATGGCATGACCATAGGCAACAGGAATGCAGGAGGAAGATTCCATTATAATAACAGGAGAATGATTTGCTGTATGTCTCTTTTTTTTTGCAATCCTGGTATGCAGTGGAGAAACTGGACATTGAGTACATCAGTTAAGGTTTTAAAATAAAATAGTTCAGCAGATCAACCATCAATAACAAGTGAAACGGCTGATGAGGACAGGGTTATAGATGTTAGTTATTAAGCACACATTTGTGACCTTGGTCTGATTTTTTTTGCCTAATCTATTGGGTATGCTTAATCATATGTAGATAGGATTACAGTGCATTGGGGGAGCAGGTTACAAAAACCTTTATCATGCCTGCCAGTCTCATATCTCTATGAGAGACAGGTGTAACGTTGCTATGTAATTAACTGAATTGTCCAGGCTTTGCCATTTCACAAGATAATATAGCTATCCAAGTTGATCAAATGGTGACATTCACTATGTGAGGAAACGATACTTAGCTAGCAAGGGTTTAGACATCTTTAGGTTGAACGACTGTTTTTACTAGGCCATTGTTAAACTCGCTCCTTATTCAACATGATCTTTCAGTAAATATTAACGTTTATTCCTCTAGCAGACTTACAGTTGAGCAAAGCATATAAAGGTTAAGAGCCTTGCTTAAGTGCCAAACAGTGACCATTTGGTAGTACTGGAATTTGAACTCACAACCTTTTGATCAGTAGGCCACAACCGTAAAGGTTGAGCAATCGCTGCTAATTATATATATTTTTTTAGGTTTCTTAAAGGTGACATATTGAATAATGTCATACACTGTTAAAAAAAAAGAGAAAAACAACTGTGGTAAAGTTTATGTTAATTTACTGGCAGCTTGGGTTTCCAGTAAAATTCTGTAAAATTTACAGTAAACAACTGTAAAACATATTTACAGTAAAGTACTGGTACATCTTACATCATTTAAAAATGACACATTGTGTTTGCTCAATGCAAGATACACCTGAGCTGAAGAATCTTACTCAAGGACCCAACCAAGGTATTGTGGCACTGCTGGGGTTTGAACACATGACCAGCTTTTCTGCAAAACAAAGCCTTAACCACCGAGCCACCACAATCAACACAACCTGCTCGCATTGATTCAATGCAATCTCTCAGTGGAGTTAGAAGATCCCAGATTTGGCCAAAACCAGACTGTCATCATTTCTGAAGATAATATTCAGCCACAGTGACATCCAACAGATTTCAGTCTCATCCAAGACAAAGTTATGTATTTTTGAGTGAAACAAGATACTCAGACATGCAAATAACATACTTTAATTTGATCATTTGGTTCTTGGGTAGACTGTTGTTGGCTATTGGCTAATGATATTTTTTGACCACCTGGAAGATGTCTTGGGCCAAGCAAACGTCATCTACACTTAACCCTAGGCAACAAATTATTTCTTACTTAAAGGACACTGGTCATGCCCAGCGTGACCAAGGAGAACTAGCATTTATCTGAAAACTCAGAAAAGAGTCTCCACCTAGGGTAATTATCCACAAAGCCTGGTGTAAATTACTCACTCAAGGCAAGCAGGAGCACTCCTGTCAGAGCGTTTCCTCAGCAACAGGTCAAGCAAACAGGACTTCCAGTGAATGAGCGTTACACACAGAGAAACAAAACGGCTTGATGGTTACGCCCTTTAACCAGGGTGAGCAACCACACAAAACTCCAGGATTTGAGTCATACCCACTGGGAACAAAAGGGATATGCAGACTGAATATAGTACTTCAGGTTGGAGAATGCATGGCTGTGGAGTACTCTGTACATAGTTGGAAGGATAAATACATATTATAAAGAATAAAGAAGGTCAGGGAGTGGAGGCCTGGCCCTTACAACAATAGAAGGTGAAGAACATTAGTATCAGTTTGGTTCCTTTGCATTCAGCACGTGGCAGGAGTGGACGGTGAAGCATCATCCACTGTTTAGATTTCATCAGTTGTGATCTCAACGTAGTAGCACCACAGGTTTTTCAAAGCTGGAAGAGCCCTCCTCTCCCGGGGCTTCCTCATTCATTTTCTTTTTCTCCAAATGTTTCCCCTCAGGAAATCCAGCATCAGAATTCCAGACATTCCCCTAGAAATGCTTATTCAGACAGTATCCCTACTAGGTGCGAAGTGACGGTCATGAACACAAAGAGAATGAGAAAGTATGCATATGTCTGTTAATTTGTGACACCTTTCACTTTTTATTCAACAGAGTACTGTGATTCTGCTGTATGTAGATTCAAGAGACAGGAAAAGAAAGATGCATTGTACAGGTTTTTTTTTTTTTATCATGTTCCTATAAACATATCAAGCTGGAAGCCGTCGACCTTCTGTCGTCTTTCCCGTTCTCTCTTTCTCTCTCTCTATCTTTTTCCCCCCTAATCCTCGCTTTTCTATTACCAGTGTCATCCGAGAACATCTGTAACTGAGCAAGGCCAAGGTCAGGGTTAGGAATGCAAACATCACAGGACGCCCACTGCTGCATTTCAAACTCAGCCAATTCTGTGTCCTATAGCTTACAAAGCACAAATGGCGCTTCGAAAACGTATCCTTCCTCCATGGAGCCAAACCTGTGGAACAGTAATTGACGTGATGTAACCTACAGCCAGCCTGAGATACATTTTCACCCTGCAAGCTGACAGGATACAGAGAGTGTGTACAGTTATATGATAGGGGGCACGGTTTCTTACAAGGACACACCCTCATCCATGGGCACAAAGCCAAGAACTCAAGTCCATCACATCCAAGTATGTGCTTCCTGTAACACGTTGTGTCATATCTTTTTCCCAGATTGAAATGCAGATTCAAGATCTCTGGACTTCCGTGTGGTCCAACTAGGCTGGCATTGAGGAAACTCTCCTTATGAAATCAAACTATTCCTATCATATAATTTGCCAAAAATAGAGCTCGGCCAACCCGTCTCACAAAGTCCTCCGTGGTATCAAACCATGATTTGTTGGATAGTAAACACCCCCTTGGTGTATTTAATCCCATTTAATGGCAGGACTGAAGCACTCCTTCAGTTAGACTCCACAAAGTCTGATCCTCACCCAGCTGCAAGATCTGATACATCTCTCCATTATACCGCAAACAAGTTTCTACTCATTCTTTCAGCCAGCTCTTTCTGATGTGCTCATTCGGATCGGAAGAAACAATATTGATCTGATTGACCACTTTGGCGGGACCTAGTGCTCAGATGTGGGTCCCCTTAGGGGTCATTTTAGAGGGCAAGTCTCACCAGTTAAAAAATGTAATTTAGACCTCTGACAGAGTGCTATCAGACTAGACACACTGAGCCTGTTTCAGTGGCTCATGGTGGGCAAAAACCCTACTAAGACACTCAAAACCACACTGGTTTTACCTTTGTCACCCATCTCTAGTTAAACGAAGCATTCACATACAACTTAAAATTCTTCATCTCAACTTCTTAACTTTAGAACCTCAGAGCAGTGATTACGGTTTGGTACCAGCCTCCTTAAGCCCGAGAGCAAAGCTTGAAAGTCTCAACTGGCTGTGTGTGTGTGTGTGTGTGTGTGTATTACATTTTACCTCACTTATAAGTTTATTTTGGACAAAGCTATGTGCCAAAGGAAAAAAAAACCCAACCCTACAAATTTCATTTATTATTTTGATCACAGTGTCTAAATGTAGGACAAGTTCAACAGCAACGACGTCGGTTGAGAGATCGCCGAGATATGTTAATACTGCCTACATCGTTATGACCTCAGTTAACAGTCCTCTAAAGCTTAGAATAGTTGGCAGAGTGTTCTAAATACAGAGCTGAAGTCATAAACTCATCATTTTCATCACGCAACCCCACCCCATTCTCACACAGACAAGGCTGGCCACGGTAACCACTTCCACCACTTCCTCTAGCTCACGCACACACAGACACGTTGAAAGTTGAACTGGCATATGGGGACAGGATGAACAAAGCGTGCAAAGGTTGTATTTCACTAATAATATGTTAATATGAGGTTGAACAAATTTCACAGATGTTTTGCAACTAGGATACAATGCTCTCAAAGAATTAAAAACAAAAAAACCCTTTTGAAAGGTTCACCGAGGCCTGAAAAGGGCTGGACGGTTACACGCAGCTGTCTGAAGTGGAAGTGAAACTCTCAGATGTGTGTGGAGCTATTCGGAAAGTCTTTGTCACACTTCCTCATGACAGCATGGCTTACGTCCCACCTGTGGAAAAAAAAATACTCACAGGCCTTGTGCTGTTAAAGAGGGAGAATTCTGAACGGTTCGCAGTTGTGCTCATAGTCAAGCATTTTCTAATTTCATTAATGTCAACAAGAGTGCACTTGCACTTTTTTTCACCAGTGAGGCAAACAGTTCAGCACCACAACACATGGCATTACCTTTGAAAAGGAGTTTATTAGAAAAAAACTGGCTTTTTACATCACCATGGATTGACTTTGGCTGATTGAATTTCAAGATAACTGCCTTCTGGGTGTCAGCCAAAGCCCTGATAAACATCTGTTATAGACTGTATGGTATGTGGATAACGTACTAGGACATTCAAAGATTGTTACCTAGACCCAAGTGCACTCTGGGGACCACTAAAGGTTCATGAAACATAGCCAGGGGGTTCATGATTTTCTAATTATGTTACAGCAATGAAAACCACAACCCACCATTATCGAAGTTATTATGCCAATAAATGTCAGCTTGCATTTAATGACAACTTTAATAAAAAGGGTTCTGCGAGTGGATGGAAAGAAAACTGATTCATAAAATACTGAGCTTACTTTTTATGTTTAAGATTGTGTTTGCAGAGTAAATCTGTACTGAAGGATCTGTGATTTATTTTACTTACAGTTGACTCCCTGACAACCCCGCCCGACATGATTGTCCAAACATGAACACAAAACCTTTAGCTACAAAAATGATCCATCACCTAATATGTATGTCCTGTACATGTACGTGTCCCAACTATGTCCTTCGTATTGGAAAGTAATTAGCACAGTTGTCTCACAGCAAGAAGGTCGTGGGTTCGAACCTACCGGCCGACCGGGGCCGTTCTGTGCTGAGTTTCTATGTTCTCCCTGTACTTCCGGAAGCTCCGGTTTCCTCCTATAGTCCACAAACATGCAGATGTAGGACAAATGGCTACTCTAACTGCACACAGGTGTGAATACGAGTTTGAATGGTTGTTTGTCTCCGTGTTAGCCCTGCATTAGAATAGCAACCTGGCCAGGGTGTCCACCGCACTTCACGTACAGGCAGCTTAACTTGACTCCAGCTTTCCTCAGACCCTTAACAGATAACCCGTATAGATGATGAATGGATGGAGGTCAGGTAGGCCAGATGTCTCGTTATGAACTTCGTTATGCACCTGATACATTTGTAAATTTGTTATTTGTCAACTAGAAATGGACAAATCCGGTTTTCTTTTTAAGTTTATTGCAGCATATCGGTTTAAAGCAAAATTCAGCAACAAAGTGGCCTAAATGCGTCTTTTCACACAATACTAGCCCCCAAGGAACAATCTTCCAGTTTGGGTGTAAAAAAAAACCCAAAACGTTTGAAAATAGACTGCAGATGAGTAATACTTGCATCTTATTGATTAGACTACACAACTGGCAGCAAGTCATAAGTTCAGCCAGCAACGTCATGAGGAAGTCAGGTGAGACCGTGTCCTTGTTTCAGTGCGAGCAGGAAGAGGAAAAGGCAGTTGACTTGTTCCCGGATTCAAAATGGTGCACGGCTCAACAAGTGGCTCAAGCACTTGTAATAACAGCTGTGTCAGCAGCAGAAAAAACATTTGTGCTGCACACCAAGCAGCTTCCCATCAGTTTTCTCTGTGTGAAGCAGTTTAGCAGCTGTGTGGCCATTGGGGACTAAGAGGGACGCATCCTGTTTTTAAACTAAGAGAACGCTTAGTTAGGCAAAACCACGACAGCAGCAGAGGTAACGTTCCCGTCGACTTCTCTGCTCAAAATGCACACAAACCAGCAGGTCCCACTCTCAGAAGCTTATCTAAAGCCAATCCGTTTTCCTGAAGGTTTTCCTGAGCACTCAGCCAGTGATGAAGTCAAATATTAAACTTCACTTGCATTCTTTACATTCCTACATCTCATGGAGTTCTTTAAGTGTTGGGCAGTGTCCCAATTAGGAAAACATTACAAAACACAGCCCGATGACCCGAACAGCTTTCCATTTGGAGATAAAATGAACACTCACGTAATGAGCACACGCTTGACATGCAAAGCTTGTGTATCCAGAGTGTGTTCAAAAATCCCCCTGACTCATTTCAGGCTTGCATCTTAACATTCTGTTAAGAAAACCCCCGGGATGTAAATCGGTTAAGAAATTACTTGCAAGGTCTGAAAAATAGATCGAAACAAAGCATAAAGTAAAATCTTTAAAATGGCTACGTTTAATTGGATGTTACAATTACAATTAGTCTCTGTACAATGGTTTGGAAATGAGTAAAGCAATGAGAGAACATGAGTCATGTGAAAAATAATTCCCCATTTTATATATATATATATATAGCAAGTTCAGTTCACTCTGATGCAAGAACTACGGTGGAAATGCAAGAAGGTACCAACCCACATTCTGAAGACACATGTCACTTGAAGTCATTCTGGTAGACTGACCTCAGCTTAAGTGGTACAAAAAGGACTGAATAGATTACCAAAAAAAATAATGCATTCAGCTGCTTTACTTGTCTTTTGGGCTACACGATAATAAAGAAACCCCAGGGTTCAAGGTTGAACCATGTGACAGTGTGATGTAGATTTCTCTCTCTGTCTTTTTTTTTTTAACACAGTTTATGAATGTCATGTGCTCTTTCCAGAGTAAATATCATAGTCTTGCATATAATAAATGTTCCATGGGGCCATTTACAGTTTATCGATCTTGTGATGCCAGTGGCATCAGGACAATGGTAAAGTTTAACCGCTCACGCTATCTGCTATTGAGTTTGTTACAAGTTTTGTCAGTACAACTGTCCTACAGATGGTCTGAAATGTCTTGCTTATTAATAAGTTGTCTTATTACACCACATCCATGGACTATTTGCAGGAGACAGACCTTCATTTTCTTCCCCCACACAGACTACAAAAACACAGACAACAGACAGAAGGGGTCCAAAAGAACAAGCTTTAACAAAAAAATGAACCAAAATGAAAGAATGAATCAGACATTAAAAAACCCTACATCATTTAGGGAAAAAAAATTGAATCTGCACTAAGGAAAAAAAAGAAAAAAGAAATCAGAAAAGCTTCAAGCAACAGTAAATTAAGGGAGGTGACCCATAGGCCACAAACCACAGAAAGCTACAAAGCAAGCAAACCCAATCTCGTTCAAAGCTATAAATTATTAGTTAAGGGATCATTTTAACAATCAAAAAAATAAATGAAAATATAATTCAAACTTTTTGAGCGTACTGAAATAACTGGTGTTAAGTTTATTCCTTGGAATTGTTTCCTTCTTAACTAAAATAGTCCAATCCAAAGCAAGCGGTCATTAAGATTTGTAATTGGAGGTGAGCCACGTCAAGCCTTCATACAGTCCATCGCCTGTGGTTGCGCACGAAGGCTGCACGTACCAGTTGCGGTCTCTGATGCGCGTGAGTCCAAGCTTCTCCTGGATCTCGTGTGGCTTCATGGCATCAGGCAGATCCTGCTTGTTGGCGAAAATCAGGATAATGGCGTCCCGCATCTCGCGGTCGTTGATGATACGGTGCAGCTCCTGCCTGGCCTCGTCGATGCGATCCCTGTCTGCGCAATCCACCACAAAGATTAAGCCTTGCGTGCCGGTGTAGTAGTGGCGCCACAGTGGGCGGATCTTGTCCTGGCCTCCTACATCCCACACGTTGAACTTGACGTTCTTGTAAGTCACCGTCTCCACGTTGAAGCCCACCGTCGGAATCGTGGTCACCGACTGGCCCAGTTTCAGTTTGTAAAGGATGGTGGTTTTGCCCGCCGCATCCAGGCCCAACATCAATATCCTCATCTCCTTGTTACCGAATATCTTCGACAGCATCTTCCCCATCTTTTAAATAGTTCATAAATATTTCCTTCACCCTAAGAAAAACTATGCCCGACAGGCAACGTTACCTGAAAGTCTAACAGGATCGCTCCTGGGTATACTACTGCTTTTTTTTTTTTTTCTTTTTCAAGTAGGACCAGTTACGTTGCAAAGACCCCAGTTGGTCAATCACCATGAACTGTGAGTCCACTCCCAGAGGAGCAGTTTACAAAGGCAGCAAAGTTACAAGTTTGTAACTAGAGAAATGGCGATTCAGAAGCCGGATGTGAACTAGTGAGTGTCAGGATGCAAGTCAGCCCCACGGCTCATAATGTTCACAGCTAGCAGCAGTAAGGTGTGCGTTTAATGTTGTGTGATCTTCTGTGGAAGACTTGAAGCACCACAGTTCTCAAACTGGGAATGAAACGCTCTCTCTTGGGACACCTGCAGCAGTTGAAAGGCGCAGTAATCCTCACGATTAAGACAGTGAAGAGGTTAGAGCAGCCTCGGACATGGCACTGGAGCTGTCAGAAATCCGCCAGAGGCCTCGAGCTGCTTCTTCCACTTCCTCTTACAGCGCGTGAACGCGCAGCTCAGTGTCTTCACTTCACCCTCCGTCCTTTCTCGGCTAGAGGTAGGGACAGATATCCAAGGCCCGTCGGGGAAGCTTGAATTTTTTTTCCTGCCACAACTGCTGTCACCGGGGCCGCCCCAAGTCGATGGGCATCGATTTCAAACGTCCTGTGTGTGAATTCCTCCCGCCGTCCCTCTGTGAGACAGAGACAGGGAGGCAAGTCAGACAGCCGGAGTGCCAGAGCACAACTTAGCCAAGCTAACCGTTTTAGCAAGCTAGCCGTTCAAGCTAGCCGAACAAGCCCAAGCTCGCTCAGTATAAACACACTGTACGGAAATTCGACACGAACAACGGCAACATGAAAACCCTCTCGTCATCCACACTACAGTAAAACAACATTTTGTGTATTTACGTTACCTGTAGAGGCTCACCATTCTATAATGAGCTCCGGTCCGACGTTCAGCCCAGCAGGCAGCCGCCTCTCAAGCGCCGAATGAAAAACCGGAAAAGGTGTGGACGAAACTCATCCGCCACTTCCTGTCAGTTGCCTTGTTGTACCCACCTTGGATGAATTCCAAAATCACTTCCTTCTCCTTCGCTAGTGCTCTATATAGGGTGTGCCGGCAAAGCTTCTGAACTCTATGTAGTGCACTTTATAGGTTCAGTGAAAAGGAATTTGAGATTGAACCGTTGCACGCGCGTTGTCAGGCTCAAATACAACAACAGCGACATCTAGTGGCGACAGATTCGCCTCTCTTCTTACCCGGTACTGCATTAAGGAAATACTCATTTTTATTATAATAGTTGACAAAAAATAAACAACACATATAAAAATAAAAACCAGACAAAACTGCTGCCACAGAAACCTACTGACGTTATTTTAGGCAGACAATTTTTTTTTAGTTCAATGTGTTTGTCAGAATAAATGTAACTCTCGGTCAGTCAGCGTGGCTATAAATACAGATTATTATTATCATTTTTTTTTTTTATCGAACCCTTTATTTGGTCTGATTATGCTAATAAAGCTTATCGCTTCTATTTTCTTGGACATTTGCTCATTTATTGGTTCCGGAGCAGAAATGGTAGAGCTTTCACAACAGACACGTTTACTGCATTCCTCTTTCACATGTCTCTTTATTTCTCTTTCACACGTCTCCTCAGTAGTGCTGACCCACTAAAATCTCCGACTACCAGGAGTGGGGTTCGAACCCACGAGGACATGCGTCCATTGGATCTTAAGTCCAACGCCTTAACCACTCGGCCATCCTGGTTTGTGCGCTTGATCTCTCCATAGGATGTTTGGTTCTTTGGTCCTTGCTGTAAATGGCACAAAGTTAGGGTTAGGGTTAGTAACTGTTGACACATTTAATTACTACCATTTCCATATATTTCCATGCAGGTAAATTAATGTTAGAGACATCTGGATGTTTAAACAAATATCTACAACGATGAACATTTCCATTTTCTTTGCCATTCCCCCTATTGATTTGAGCAAGGGAGCTAGACCTCTGTATACCAGATTGATTAAATCTTGCTGCTCATCTTTAAAGCTCTTAATGGGTCAGCACCTCAATATTTTTCCAAACTGCTGCATTTTTAGACTCCAGCCAGGGCACTTAGGTCGTCTGATCAGCTGTAGCTGTGAATCCCTAAGACCAGACTGAAGACTAGAGGTGAGCAGGCCCTAGGCTTTGGAATGACCTTCCCCGACATATCAGGTCTGCTCACACCATGGATGTTTTTAAATCCTCCATAAAAACTCATCTCTTTGCTATGGCTTTTAATTCAGGGTAAGTCTTTATATCTCTTTGTTTTATGTTTCTTATTCTTCTTTTCTTTTATTGATGATATTTTATGCCTCTTATTGTATTTCATGTCTCTTATTGCTCTTTTTTGTATTGATCTGTACAGCACTTTGGTTGCTTACAACTGCTATTGAAATAAACTTTAAGTTGAGTTGAATAAATTATTTTAGTTCCCAACGACTCAGATAAATTTAACATCGATTCTACATTTATCCGAAATTTTGTTCAGAGTTGTCAACAGTTGTGAGACGTTTCATGGTAATAATAATAATTAAAAAAAAAAAAACAATTTCTGACATTTTGTTCATTGTTTATTTGCTACTTTGGGTGTCTGGGGGCAGGAACAAAATGCCTAAATAAGCTTTTGCCTTTCATGGCTTAGAAAGAAATGCAGGGGCACTAGTGCACTGAATACCTTTTTGTGGTGCAAGCTGTTCAATTTGACTTTAATCTGTGTTTCAGTTCAAGGCTGGACAATGCTGACCAGCAGATTTTCTAAAAGCCGCCTAGCCAGTGTAACCCTTCCTTTATATACTGTAGGTGGTAGCATCACATTATCTTAAATCAAGTACAGTACCTTGTAAAGTGGTGAAACTACTTTATAAACAAAGTAATGACCCAGGTAGCAAACTGATTCTGTTGAGCAAATATATATTTTCTGTCAGGCCAAAGCTGAGCCACCGGGATGATCAATCATCTCTAAGACCACCCTGCCAATACTGACCCAACACTGGTATGACATATTTTTGTGTGTTTGGGGAAGTAGCTTCGATTATTGTCACTGTGTTTAATTTACTGTGAACAGAATGTAATGTACTGAAATGTGCTGTGGCACAGGCACAATGTAACAATACTCAAATTCCTTCAAAAACATTCACCAACTCAATGTTACATATCAGCACCATGTGGTCTGGCAGCTTCATCAAATCATGGAAGAGTGTTAAACATATAACAGCACTGCTAAAATGTCTGTCTACTATTTTGCATTGTCTGTCCTGCATTAATCACTGATAGGTTCATAAAAATCTGTGACATGAGTCTGCGTAGACCCAAACTGTATTTAATTATTCAAGATAAGTAGACCATTCTGAGTAGTAGTAGCAGGACACCAGTATGTGGTTGAAAGCCTTTGAATCCCATCATGGTATATCATTTAGGTATGAATTATAATTATGGAGTAAGAAATTTTCTATGTTGGCCAAAGCATTTTTAGCCAATAGGTGTGAACATGTTGAGTGGAATGAGGGCTTATTCTACAATTAATGCTGCCAAAAGATGGTTTAGTCCTGCACATGGCCTCCTGAAAATTGTCAGTGTGTTTAAGTATTTACCACTAAGTACAGACGATTTAGGAGGAAACCCACAAAGGTGAGAGGAAAACATGCAAACTATGCACAGAAAGGTCCCTGGTCAAAACAGGAATTGAACTACACCACCATGTCACCCTTTGGGGGGAATATAACAAAAAAATAATTTTATGCTGTCCATGTTTTTCACTGTTGTGGGTTTGTATGTCCCCATAAGACGATTCAGAAACGCTACACAGTGCATCATATTCTGGCACTTCCAAACAAAGGTGTAGTATTAGAAATAAATTAGATAAAATTTCAAACAGGTTATTAAATAGGGAATTACAGACCAGACTCAAAACTACACATGCAGGTTTACAATATGACATCTCTGTTTAAATTTTTTTTTTCATTCACATGAAGACAATGAAAAAAGCTCTCCACCCTGGAAGGGGTTTTCAAAAAGCCACGTTTTCAGTGACCCAAAACCTGCCATCTGGACAGGAGGCTAAAACAAAGAAAAAGAAGATAGGGAGAAAGTTCAGAAGCACTAAGACACCACAAATTTACACCTTTTTATTTGGCCCATGTTCTCATGATAACAAGTTATTTTTGGCATTATCATGACATCATGAAAGTCTATTTACTCATGATAACAACATCATTTTCTAGATCTCTCAAGATCACAAAACTCCCTTTGCTAATGCCATAATTTACCCATAATCCTGCTGATCTGCATTTCTCTGTCATCTTCCTGTATTGTTGGAGTCGCCGTGGGCCTTGTAGCTGGTCGATGGTGTAGTTCATATCAGAATCAGGCTCACTTTAATTACGCCTGTCATAACAAAATAACACACACTAATGTGAACATTGCCTGTAACAGCAAGACCCAAAGCTATTTCGTCCGTTGTCGGGCCTCGATTGAACAGACATGCAACACGCTTCAATATATTTCTGCCCTTCATACATGGCTGCACGGCATGACACTCAGTGACTCAAAAATGCTTTCACCAAAACCGAGTTTTGTTATCTTGAGATCTCCAGAAAAACGATCCCGTCCTCACTGGAAAAATGGCGTTTTGTCATGCCGTGATGATGACAAAAATACCTTGAGATTACAAGAAAACAAAACAAATACAGTGATGCCCCGGTTCTCGTCAGTAATTTGTTCTAGAAGGAGTGACGAGATTCGAAACTGACGAATACCGGATCATTTTTTCCCATAAGAAATAACTGAAAACAGATGAATCCGTTTTCGACCCCTACTAACCTTTATGCTTTAAAAATGTACTTACAGTGGGTCTGGGCAGGTTATACTGAGTGGCTAAATCAGTCACACTCATGCTGCTGCTTTCAAACTTTTGTTCAATTGTGGTTCTTACTGAATGACGTGCAAGACCGACGCCAACTGAGCATAAATGTTTGTTTACAAAGGGAAATCACGCAGTTTTTCCAGACGAGTTCCGAATTTTCCGACAACCTCCGATACAAAATTTTCTCATAATTTCGTAACGAAAACCAAAAACGACGAGTTCAGGCACCTTCGAGTTCCGGAGTTTTACTGTACCTGGTTATCATGACAAAACAACACTTGTTATATACGTAAAGCTGGCGTAAATCACCTGAAATCTCACGGAAGCGGGTTAAATGAATTTTAAGTAAACCCATGGGCTTTTTCGGCTTCCGTACAAAAGAAAGAGGGAAAAAAAATCCGTTTTCCATAATATCCGTATACGTGTGTCTGAAAACGCCACACCACGACCCCAATGGCCTTCCACACACCGCTGCGCCTCTAAGCCCTTGCCTGGTCTCTAATCACCGGCAGCGCAGCAGCAGCTATGGCGGAGTGTGGGCGACGCACACCAGGTACCCCTTCTTCAGGGGACATGACCTCACTGGCACGGGCTCTATCCCACACCACATTATCCCAGCTCGACCAGTCGGAAATGTTTCAATCGCACTCATCCCTGTACAGAATGGGGGCCTCTCGGAGGAGGAGGATATCAGCTAGTCAGAGCGTGGACTCTGTGGATGTGAGTCCCAGCGCGGAGGCGCGCGTGCTGGTCATCAATACCGGAGGGACAATCGGCATGATGTACCACAATGACGGTAAACACACACCACACGGCCGTGTGTGCTCTCTCCACTAAACACGCACGCTCTTACTGGGGATTATGTATTTATTATGTTTTGTTTTGTCTTGTGTTGTTTTTTACCCCGTGTTTACATTATGATCCTGTCCCAGTGTAAACGCATGGATGTATACACACCGCGATGGCTGATGGGATAGAGGTACCTGTGGATTAGGAGCCTGGTACCTCAGTGCTGTAATGGCGCGCGCGCACATGGGGGGGGACATACGCTTCTAGTCCTTCAGCCGCGCACACCAAACAGGAAGTGACTCCATCTCTGTCGGCGTTGCGAGATGTTAAAATGATTAGTCAGTTTTGAACAGTTTAAGCCAACGTTTGGGGTATTTTTTTGGTCCTTTTAACACGTCTGGGAATTAAAAATTTTTCTCCCCCGAGCATTCCTTTGCATAACCAAGAAGCAAAACAATTTGCATATGTAAATATAGGTATGCTGTTCAATAACTAACATGCCAATCATCTTATCCCACTGTGCCACAGCCCCCTTTTTTTTTAGTTAGTTGGCTTGCATTCAAAACCACAGACGAATCCCCAGGTCAAAGACAGAATTCAGTAAATTCAGTTCCTGCATGATATAGTAGCTTGTTTACATCTAAAATTGAATAGTTTTTAATTTTTTGGAAGCTTTGGGAGCATGGAAACCTCAGGTTTGGGTGCAGAGTTCAACGGCGTTGTTAAGTGTCGGTTCATATGTAGAGCACGAAATTCATTACAGTACTTATTGATCGAAATAAGGCCTGTTTGTTAGTCCAAGGTTGTGTTGCGGGCAAAAGCTGCCAGCTTTTTTCACATCCTGATGTGTGTGTGTGTGTGTGTGTGTGTGTGTGTGTGTGTGTGTGTGTGTGTGTGTATATATAGAGACTCTCTAGGGCTTGTAGAAGGTTGTCTCAGGTTGCGTTCCTAGCCTGGGGAAACTGAATGCTTCATGCACACCAGTCACACACCAGTCAGAATGACTAACTGTTGTCACAGAAACAGCACTTTCCTGGTTGGGTCATTCTTGGAATTGCACGTTTAAGGGAATGATTTGTGCAGCATTCACATACATGGATCTTGCTCTTCCTCAAATTGTAATTGATCAAGCATGAATATTGCATCTTTAGTTTGTTTGTTTTTTTCACACTAGATTCATGTTGCCAACAAACAACCATTGCTAATGAATCCCAAATAGTGATGGTACAGTGCTAACTTCTAATTTTTCACTCGCTCATCTTCTACTGCTTTATCCTGCTCATGGTTGTGGGAGGGAAGCTGGAGCCAATCCCAGCTGACTTCGGGCGGGAGGTGGGGTCCACCCTGGGCAAATCGCCAATCCACCGCAGATGCTAAAATCTTCAGACGCTTAATTGATGTTCTGTACTGACTGTAATTGCAGTAGCTGTTAGCATGATGAATGTACAAGCCAACAACAAGATGTATAGGTAGTTTATTAACATTTTGTTACACAGAAGACCCATGGGTTTCTTTCAAGTGCTCCAGTTTCTCACACAGCCCAAAGACATGTAGATTAGGTCAACTGTCTACTTTAAATTGCCCATAAGTATGAATGTGAGTGTGAATGGTCACACTGAATGGTCTCTGTGTTAGCCCTCTCTTAGAATAGCGACTTGTCCAGGGTGTACCCCACCTCTCACATAATGTCACTAGCTTCCCTGCGACCCTTAACGGATAAGCATTATAGATAATGGATGGATGGATGACCAACGATTTGCAGGTAATTTGCAAATGTGAGTATTTGTCCTCTTGTCATCTCTGTTCCAGTGCTGTGTCCTGAACCCAATGCTCTGGTTAAAGCACTACGTAAACTTCCTATCCTGCATGACGAGCAATATGCTCAGCAGACCAGACTCTATGAGTACTACGATCCTCCAGAGAACACGCTGGTGCTGCCGTAAGTATAGAAACGCATGCGCGTACACACACACACACACACACACACACACACACACACACACACACACACACACACAAAGTGTAAGACTTTCAGTCAACTGATTGGTTGGTTTTCTGATTGTAATGTCAGCATGGTCTTAGATCAGCAGTTCTTAGAAACGTATGTAAGACTTCTGTAGTTATTACCTTATTATTACCTAATCATAAAATTGCAAAAAATATTATGATTTGGATTATTTTCCGGAGGCATGAACATCAGTGACATTTATGATATTTGGCCCGTTGTAACAGCAATATGATAGAAAGTAAAGACCTTTCTGCTTTCTTTGTCAGAGCAAACTTGACTATTTTTTACTTTGCACAAAAGCCAGTTTACTGAGGGGCAAAACTTTAAATATATGACCTTTGACCGGTGTATTTGGTTGATAAGGATATTGCTGAAATTGTAATAGTGTTGTAAAAACAACAGACAAAACCAATAAAACATCAACTGCAAATACCAACCTGAATTTCATCAGTGTGACACACCTCCGTGCGTCCATATTGTATAACTAGGCTTTAGCAGTGCATTTCATCAGGTAAATAAATGTATAAATAAAAACCTGTTATTTAACAGAAACTAGCACCCTTGTCACAGACTAATGATGAAAAAAGAGCAGTCTGTGCTTTTGGAGACAGTGTACCTAATTGTAAGCCATATATAAGGCTTCCTTTTGGTGTACAATTTTTTTCTGTTGGTCTGATTTAGCTGTAGAGTGTATTCACTTGAGGCATCTTCATTCAGCTTGCACAAACTTTGGCATACATGTTTTGATAGATTTTTGTCAATGCTTATCAGTAGATGATCAGTGTTATATTTTAAATGTGTCAATGTTGCCATTGTTCATGTGCTAAGCCATTGGACTTTTACAGGAATTTCACAATACATCGTTATGACAGTGTTTGATAAAATATATTCTTGCAACACTCCATTTTTTTTTTTTTTTTTTTTTACATATTAGGCTTAACCTTCCAGTGTGTACCTTAACACACAAACGTATGTACCCTAGGAACATGCTCAAGCTGTGATGTACACAAACAAGGAAAATGAATATCTAATAGCAAGCTTCACATAATATAAATAATGCAAACCCCACTAGTTGGCAGCTTGGCCCACTGATTTCATATTATGATATGATCAGTTTTTATATTCTAATTATACTGTATATTCTATAGTACTTATTATAACCCATTCATATCATGGAGACACACTTCTTCATGTATATTTTGTTCACTACAGAGAACCAAATTATTTTGCTGAAGGACAGTGCCACTCACAGTCTGAACAATGAATCATGTAATATGTGTGTGTATATATATATATATATATACATATATATATATG
>JAQMCW010000005.1:10777370-10788811 GCA_030068335.1 Chrysichthys cranchii
GCCCCCCCCCCCCCCCCCCCCCACCCCCGATAATAAAGTTGCTCTTAAATGCTCTCATCATGTTTCTTCTGAACTTTTTTCCTCTCCAAGCTTGATGGCAGTTCCAGTGCAGAGTCTTCTTCCTGCTCGTCCTCCGAGCCCAGTCCGCGCCAGAGACGCTGCGGGAGCAGACCCCAGCCCGAGGGCGCGCGCTCAGTCAGCATCACCGAGTCCGACCGGGATGACGTCACGAAACCAGCCTTGTGCACGCAGTGTCAGGTGACTGTGGCAGAGCTCAAGAGGCAAGCACTTGCCCTGACCGAGCCGTCATCACTGCAGGTCAGTGTGAGAGATGTTTCTGAACACACTGTAACACGCACACCGTCCCTGGCCTGGAGAGCTCCTGCAGGAGCCAGTGTCACCACCCTTTAGATTCACACCTCTTTTAGTGTCACGCGTTTATTTATCTGTGTCCTGCCCAGTGTCCCAGTGGAGCCACGCGCTGACCTGGGAACTCTGGGTGTGAGGGAGGAATACACCTGGATGGTACTCCAGGCCATCTAAGGGCACCGTGTGTGCACACACTAGGGGCAATGTAGACTAGCTGATCCACTTACTTCATTGTTCTTGGGAGGTGAGACGAAACCAGACAGTTTCCCAAGGTCGGGATCGAGCATTTTCTGACCGCCCGTTCTGCTCACAGAACCTAAACAAGTTGTGTTAAAAAGTCGGAACACGGTACATGGTACTAGCAATGATTTTCCAAGTTCTGTTTCAATTGGATTCAAGTTGACATTATTTCTGGTTGTTTTAAAGTTACTGAGGTATTGATTAAAGACCTTTAGCTCAAGTTACCAGTCAGTTCGGACCGTAACTAATACACTGATACTTGCGTAAACGTAACGACTTTGATAGGTCATGAGCTTTACTACCACAGAATCATAAGGAATTCTTCAAGGACCCCATCTCGAGAGACACGTCCTGCTTTTTAGTGGTCTGTTATGAGTTTCAGGCAATGCAAGTGATTTTCCTGTGAACTGTTCTGCATTAATCAGGGGTTGTTATGTGTCAGTACTAATGGACAGGCCGAGGACGTAAACGGTTGAAATTTTTTTTACACCAGTGTTTGGAGTATATTCAAATATTTTAAAGCCTTTGTGTCACGTTTGAACGTGAGGGTGCTCTCTTTTAAAATCAATCTAAACTTAAAAAGCAGTGTGACCTTAATATGCTCTAGACTAACTTTGTCATTCTGGCAGCATTTAAAACAAACGTAGTTTCTTTATCCTATGGATTTCCATATACTTTTTGGCTCTAGGTAAGACTAGTGAGCATCAAGCTGCAGTGGGAGGACTTGAATTATACGAGACTCAATTAGCTGTGATGATTGAAATCCTTCATCGCTTGCCAAGGCCAAATGTGAATTCCCCCTCATGGTCATGATTAGTGCAGTCTGTATAAACAGGAAAAAAAACTCACTTGTGAACACAGTATGCTAGTGTACCTAAATCATTTAACTTGAAGAGCATGATACCTAGTAAACCCAAGATTCTGTATTTGTAATCTATAATATTTCATTCCTGGTATAGCAATAGTATCCTTCCAACACGACAGTATATGCATTATTAAAACAAGCATCACGAATCTTTATAAGACCCAGTCAGTAATTCATTCTAGCAACTGTGACCTTTGCTGATTTGCTGGATTTGTACAGCCTTGGTCATGCAAGACTTTTCTCTCCATATTCACACACTTAAGTTGGGAGTGCCAGTGGCTAGGGGTCTTTGCAGTAGAGCATGGTTTGGAAGTGGCCCATTGTTTTGGGAAAACAATGCTTATCTCACTCCTTGTCCGTATAGACCTCGGGATTGGGGGGATGTGGGGGAATAGTTGACTGTATTTATTGTGGAGTCTGCGGAGGAAACAGACACCCAGTTGACCTTCACCATGCATTCAAAGTGTTCCTGTATACCCTGCACCAAATTCCCACAACTGTTAAATATAGGCTTGCAACTCTTTATTGTTGTCTGACTTGCTGCTGAGGCTAGCCCCGGGTCCCCCCCCCACCTCCATCTCTATTTAGTGCTGGGGCTTTCAAAGGAAGATCTCACGCTTAGGTAGGATTTCACTCCCTCCAGCTTTATTTCGACCCCCCCCTACCCCGTTTGCTTTTCTCCAGGTTAACAGATAGGACAGAGGAGTCTTTGTATGTGTATGTGTGTTTGTGCATGTGTGGTATAGCATCCAATACTACTCAGTCCTTTTACTTGGATAAACAGGATTCAGGGATTAGTTATATCTGCACGAACCCCCCCCCCCGCTTTCTCCTTATCTTGTGTTTTGCTCCTGCATCGGGCTCCTGCAACTGGTTAAGCATGGAAACTTACAGAGCTCTGGGCTGTCTGGCCTCGAAGATCATTGCACCTGTGTGGTCTGTAGCAGGTTTGGAGATGGAGGAAGGAGGTTACAGCAGAGGATTATTACTTTATCAGGCTCTGTGCTGATGGCTTAATGAGGCTGTGGGCGCAACCGCCATGGGAGGCTGCTTTTTAGGGAGGGGGGATCAGTTTCCTCAGCTGAACAGCAGAAAGGATGCATTGTCCAAATGGGATGCAGTGTACTTACCTGACCTGAACTCTGACACATGGTTGATATGAGTTGCTAAGGATAGTTTTACTGTTTATTAGGTAGAAAGAAATTGCTGTGGAACTTTCATTCCACCTTGTTTTTACGCCTGATTGCATACGAAACCTCATGTAGCGTTTTTAATTTCATGTACTGGTATATGTGGTTATTTTTAGCTTCAATTCACGTCATATTACCACCTTAAAATCTGACCTGAAATCTGTTGAAAGGATGGCTCAGGTATTACCGCAGGTGTGTGTGATGAAGCTTAGTTTACTTTAATAATCTGGCATGACTGCAGTGGTCCTGTGGAGTGCCTTTGGCTTTAATGATCATTCTGGTGTGTGTTTGGATTTTGCCAGAAACCTCACTGGCACGGGGCCTAAAATTAGCATGAAACATTTATTACATATTTAATTAGCCATACACAGTGAATAGTGGACAATGATTGTCTAAAACCCTTTGAGGGACCTCTCATCCTTTGTAAAAACCTAGCAGCATCAGTTGTGTGAGCAGTTTCAGATTAACCAACAAAACAACACATACTGCTGACACGCCGATTTGATAGAAGGCAGCCTTTGAAATTGGGCTGCGCCGACTTTTAAAAGACAAACTCAGTGTTGCATGTACAGCACTGGGCTCATAAGCTGATCCCGTGGCCGATTTTCAGAGATGTTGCGTTCAGATGGTTGACAGTCATGCACGGTCCAGGAAATGCTTGGTCAGCACTGATGCTCTGGTGACAAGCTGCTTCTTTATAGTCTTCTGCAGTGTGCGTGTTAGCAGGTGGCAATTAGTCTTTCTTCACGCCCCACAGCTTTTCATGGGCCTGCATTTTTCCACAGGGCTTGCCCAGGGTTCTCCGCATCCTTTGTTTTAATATTTATTGTCAGTGATTCCTTTGCCAAAGGAACAGGCACTTCTTCTCACACAGTGCTGCAGCTCACAGCTCAATAGTTCATTTGCTTCAGTGTCCGGGCACTTAATGCCTGAACAATCGCCTAAGACTCGAAGAAACGTCTGGGTGCTTAATACAGCACAAAGCGCACAGAATTCATTGACAAAAAAAATATGACTTGGTGTTTAAAGTGTCACAAAATCTGGGACACATGACCCTTAACTGTTTAAGTGGTAGAAGTTAGGTGATGTGACGTCTAAAGGGGCGACGCAAATGGTTGAAGTTGTGCTGAAATTACAGTGTTGTAAACATGGATTAACTAGTAAGACGGAACCTGAGAACTCGACAAATCCAGCCCTGGATTCCAGTTGCATTGTGCACTACAATTATGAGATCTTTCAACAAGACTGAGGAGCCTGAACACCTGGGTTAGATCAACTCTACTATATGGGATAGAATCGTTACCCCCTTCCATTGTGCTTGGACCCCTGGTATCAGATTTAATAAGATGAATTGTTGCTTGGAGGTGGATGATTCTTCATCTGTATTGTGTGCTTAGCAGGACTGAAGTGGCTGTCATCTATAACAATTGGTCACTAGATCTCCAAGAGTCTACAAGCCCTCTGTTGTGATCTGTACGACATTTTTTAATTCTTTCAGGTCAAAAGCACCTGTAGCCCTTGGTCATTTTCTGGTTGAACGTGTCACCTGATACGGTGGATGACATGAACCTACTTGCCTTTCCTTGGCTGGAGCTGGTGCGTATGAACCTTGTAGCGTGGACGGATTTGGAAAGCGAGTTTTTCATTATGGAAGGCTGATTCCTGTAGACGCACGAATATATGCGTTAGAGAAAGAGAAAGCAAATGAGAAAGAAAAGGAAAGAGAAGAAGCTGAGATTTTCTATATGGAAGCGCAAGGGCTTTTGTTGGTGTGGGATTAAATATCAGGAAAAGATTATCTGCTCTGGTATGGATAATTCATCTTGCTGGTTAAAAAAACCAAAAAAAACTAAACAGGTCAGAATAAATGCACAGTCATTTTTATCCCCCTCCTTCCTCCTTCAGAACTTTAATTTGTTTTTTTTTTCATGCAGTATGATAAAAGTTGCTCATGTTGTGGAATACATGCTGGAGGGAAATAGCTAAATTGTCACTTTGATGAGTATGACTATATTCCTTCTTTATAGCCTGCACTTTTCTCATGGGAAGGCAGGCTAGTTGAACGGAAAGGTAAGCGCTTACTGGAAGTCCTGGTTCGGCAGGCTTGGCCCATCCTTCACCCTGATCCCTGCAGGCAAGGGTTGCCCTACACATGCCTGAGCACCTGCTATAAATCAGTCACTTTACCCTAATGGTTTCACATTCAGTTCTTTCCTCTCTTTCACTCTGTTTGGCACTTGGCACTAACAGGGCTTGCAAAGCAGCTTTTGAGTATCTGCACTGAGTGTTTGCTGAGGTGAATTTTCACATATGATTTATGAGATCTTATTTTTGTCGGCTGTCGTTTGATTTTTAAGGCAGTGCCGTTTCTGCAGTGCTCAGAAACCACTTCTGTTAAAAGCAACCTGACACGCATGCACGGTTTTACAAGAGTACCTTCGGAAATATCCCTTAAATTTACAGGAATAGTCTTGGTTCCCTGGACTGTTAATCAAGTTGCTAACATTCATTCCACACTGACAGAGACTTTGACATGTGCCCTTCCGGTTATTTGGTGTGAAATGTACCTTCTGGGTGAAACAGTGAGTGGACATGCTGAAATCCAGCCGAACCCAAAAGGTGGAAGAGCGGAACTGAAGAGACTGAATGCCTGGTAGCATTGGACACACATGTGCATGCCTGTCAGGGTGGAATAAATGAGAGCAGGTTGAGAGCTCCGCTCTGGAGATGAAGCCTTTCGCATGCAGCTCTCACCTTTTGGCGTAACTGGTTGTAACTATTTAAATCCTGCACCACTGCCGACCACAGGTTAAAGACCACCATTCTTAACCACAGGAAACAATAGAGGATTGATGAAACTCCCACGCAGGTGTTAGATTTGCTTGTGTAGGCCGTAGCAAGGGATGCACATTAAGCACATGTTTGAACTGGGAGCCAGGTTGAAGATAAGCCATGTATTTAGCTGATAAGCTAAATTGTTTTATGTTCTCTGCTTCTTAAAATACCATTTACCGGATTGTCTATTTTTGAAGGTTTCTGAACATTATAGTTGTAAAAAATATATTTTCATGGATTTTTAAAAAAATATTTTTCTCAAGATGACAAGATGAGCATGAACTGTTTGGTACACAGACGTCATGTCTCGGACAGAAGCGTGAAACACTTGCGGTGACTAATGCAGTGATTGATGTGTGATTTTAGCTGTTTGATCCCTGATTGTTGATTGACAGGACCTGTGAGTCTCATTGTGTCTCCTCTCTAAATGTGGAAGCTGGGCTCAGATTTGTGCATGCCAGGGGTTCGGGTGAAGTTACACATGTCAGCCACTAGAGGCTTGTAAATTATTCTTTCAGATATTTATTCTCTGGGCAGGATGATCCAGTTTGCAGTTGTGAAGAAACGTTAGGTGATGTCTTTGGAAAACGTTTAATATATGTCTCCTAGTTGAAGCTGTGTGCTGTCAGAGTATGTTACAGGGAATGAGAGAAATGTCTTGTTCCTTTTGGTATGATGCATTATATTTTGCTGGATGTGTTCAGAAATTAGCTTCAGCTAGAGGAACCAGCTCTTTCCTATAAACTATTTCTGTGGGCCGAAAATAAAAAAGTTTTTTTTTGTAAGGCTCCCTGGAACAGAGTGTGAGAAAGACAGAGACAAGTTGCCTAGGGGTTACTTTTCTAACTATTTATTGAATGACCTTTGACCCTCCTGTCAGTTTGTGCACTCTTTAATGTGGTCTAGAGTTTCAGTTGACTAACCTACAGAAGAACAGGTGGCAGGTGATCCTCATGTATATAAAGGTGTGCATACACAGTGCATATTTGCAGCTGCACATTTTCACTATTCTGGTTTAGAAATGTTTTAATTTGGTAGTAAATTTTATGCTCAAAAAGGTTTCAACTGCACATATCAGGACGCGCTCTCGAGGCCTATGTAGAACGATCTTTAATGTAAGTATCGGATTATGTACTGAAAGTTCCTATATAAGTTTTAGGAAATGTCTGTACACATAAAATAAGTTTCCAAATCCTTTGGAATTTCTGACTGTTCATTCATTCATTCATTCGTTCATTGATGCATGCATTTATTGCTACACTCCTTTATTCATCTTTGCTCATCTTTTGATCAAAATGAGCAATAGGTAGACAAGCACATCAACTCCATGCCCAAATGTCCTTATACTGTGCCGTAAATCTGTGGCAATATCACTGTCAATAGCAATAATTTTGGCCCTTGCACGTAACAGATTCCACCTTGCCTTTCCTCTGGCATGTCAACTGGCATCTTTGCTCTGTAATTTTTTTTTTAGATTTTCCTAACAATCCATACATGCATATTTTCAGCTTTTATAATTAAGTCTGCATGCATGAATTCAGTAATCTGGAATCTGGATTTTAACTGTAGAGAAATGTAATAAATTAGGCCTCGGAGTTCATTAATGCAGCAGCAACATAATAACAAGGTATACATACATGTACTATGCATATTTCTAATCTTTATTCTGTAAAGGTCAGGCCTCACAGAGGGACTGTTTAGGCCACATAGCCTTGAAGTGGACGTGCTTAAAAAGCACTATGATTATATAATCAGTACGTCAGACAGCAGAGTGGAGCAGTAGAATGATAATCTCATGTCAGATGGCAGAGTGGCGCAGCGGGTATCAGTCACAACCCAGAAGGAGCACGTGGGAGATGACTGACAAGCAAAGAGAGGAAAGCAAGACAGAAAGCGGGAGCACAGAAGGAGAGGGTGCACTAAAAAGATGAAAGAATGGGATAGGTGATATGTACTTTAGAGTTTGTGAAACAGAGAGATGACAGTAAGGAAAGACAGGTGTAGAAAGAAAGTAAAGTTTCTGTTGTCGATTGGTATGAACAAGAGGAAATAGCTGGAGGGCGTGACAGAGGAAACAGGTTCAAGAGAGGCTTTGAATCTGTATGTGCGCCTGTATGCTCGAGTACATGTTTGCGTATTGATGGGATTCGCAGATAGAGATATGTGGCAGATGATTCATTTTATTGATGGAATTAATGGGTGGAGATACGTGCCAGATGATTCATTTAATATTCAGGACAAAAGAATGCATTTTGAAGCGCTTTAACCGGTATATTATCCATTCCTTTCTCCATGCCTAGTCCTGTCTGGTATCAGAGCAGCCCGATTACAGACTAGATAAAAGAAAAGAGCAGGACAGTGTGGGTCGTCTCCCACCGGCTCCAAAAGCTTAGATTCTCAGACGTCTGGCGGTCTGCTTGCCTGTTGTTTTTTTTCTTTGTTTTTTTTCCACAGACTTTTTAAATGGCCATTCACAGTATAGTACACACACAGCCCTGACAGTTAATGAGTATTTGTGGAAACGTAAGTTGAATATCTCTAAGACTTATGGTAATCATCATCGGCAAAGCTTCAGATGAGCCTTGTTCTGCTACTGTAATCTATTCTTCGAGCTAATCTCAGCAGGAAGGTAGCTCATGAGTGGGTTTTGATCAAATGTAATTTAGGCCTAATTGCTAGGTATATAATGAAAAAAAAAAAAAGTTGAGTTTGAAATGGGTTTCCTAGAAGAGATTTTCATGTTTCAGGAATTACTATCAGCCGTGATTCTGATAATTGTACAACGTCTGAACTACAGTTGAAGAAATGGGTCACACACAAAAAAGTGTCATTTTAATGTGCTATAGTTTCCACGTGGTGGAAAATGTTTCACTATAGCTGTGTTCAATATTTTAGCAGTATTTTACCTATCAGTTTGACCAGTAGGAATGTTGAGAGAGATGAGGGCCAGTTAGAAATAAATCATAAAAAAAAAATAAAAAATCTAACGCCAAAGCAAAGCTGATGTCTCTTGGCTGCTTCACATTAGAACTCTAAAACCCTTCCATTAATACACTGGATCCCTGACTGTGTGCGATTGGCATGAAAGAGGCACTGGCTTGCCAAAGCAAACCCACTTTGAAAGCTGGAACAGACCATCCTAAAGCAGTATGACCAGCTGTGGCAGCATGATGCACTGGGTGTTTTTTTTTTTTTTTTTGCCTGTTACACATCGATCAAGTTTATTTGAGCCAGATGAGCTCCAAGTCTCTCAGCCACCCTTATAAATATGAGCAAAAGGACATACAGCCACATTTTCTAAAGCTGCCAAGATCGATTCAAATTCAACAAGCTAAAACTGTGGCGATTTCAGTGAGCAAAGAAAGAGCTGCTCGCGTTTCTGCCTGTGGATCTCATTTGTACCCAGTCAGCCGCAATATTCATTTGTCTCGCTAAAACCAGGGCTTCTCAAATCCAGTGCGCTGTAAAGTTTGAAGCTTTTTCTTCCAGGAATGATACAAGTAATAGTTATGAATAGCTCATCATTTGGTCAAGATAAGTTGTCACAAGGTAACAAGGCAGTGCAGCACCAGGACTGGACTTGAGAATAGGAAATGCGATGATGTTCATCGCAAAAACTGTACGACTAGAAAGAAGCCACATTTTCTTTAATTTGGTAAAAGTCTCTTGTTTCAGGGTAAAAATGACATAAACAATAATTTTTGGTAAGCACTCTTGAGCAATTAGACATTTTGTGGAGTTTTTCAGGGGCTAGAATTTTTCTAATTAAAATTTTATGCTAGTTTCAAGACATCATACAAAGAAAAAAATTTGCCCACTCCATTGGCATATTTTTTTATTTTGTTTGAAAAAAGAGACTTTCTAGTAGCGCATTTAGTTTTGGCTTTATTACACTATATTCTTAACGTAAGAATACACTTTAATTCATAAAATAAGAGAATCTGGTTCTTATGATGCGGTTCATGGTTAGAGCTTGTTTCTAGAAAAAAGTCAGATTCATATTAAGAAATGATATCTGAGTAGAATAAAGAAAGATAAAATATCTAAAAACAATGCTGCTTCTCTTATGTAAAATGCTTGACAATTTCTTTTCTTTTTGGGCAAAGAAATTAGATAAATTTCCTAGAAACAAGGCATTTTTACTTTCTTGAAGTTTTTTTTGCATTGTAAATACACTGTGTGTGTGTGTGTGTGTGTGTGTGTGTGTGTGTGTGTATGTGTGTGTGTGTGTGTGTGTGTGTGTGTGCCTTGCGTGATGCATCCTTGGTATGCCCTTATTTATCTCCCTTTGTTTGACGCTCATCCTCCTATGTGGGTTCTGTAAATCTGAGCATGAAAATTCTAGTCGAAGTTCATGCCCAGGCTCATTTCACGCTTCAGGGTCTCCCTTCATGTGTGTGGCATGTGTGTATGTGTGTGTGTGTGTGTGTGTGTGTGCATGCAAATGTGTGAATCTCCCTATCTAGTGTGGGGCAAATGGGTGACTGAGAAAAATGATATTCTGTATGTATGTATACATTTTCATGTTGTTTTTGACAGAAAGATAATTTGTCTTGCTTCTTTTTGAAAAACTACTTCGTTTCACTTCATTCATGCATTCAATCAGCAAATTAACCCTAAAGGTGTTTTTTTCCACTCGGTGACAGGCGTTGGACAATATTTTTCTACTTTACACAGACCTTACAACCTCTATGAGTTAAAAATGTCTTCCCTTATTCACATTTCCACATTATCTTGAGGACAGACAGGTTTCCGATACAGCCACATTGGAAAGGTACAAAAGACAAGACACACACTTCTGTTGTACATGTTTTGTGAGTACATGCCTGTAGTGCTCCTGTGAAATAAATCATTTTGTATTGTCATTCTGATTTTTTGTTTTTGTTTGTTTGTTTCTTTACAAAGAATGCAGAAGTGTCAGGTTTCAAAGCTTTTTTTTATTTTATTTTGAAGTGACTTTTCTCTGATCTTTGATCCCACGACATCTTCATCTGTACTCTGTGCTGCTTGCCTGGAATTCAGATAAGATAAAGCAGAGCGCAAAAGCTATGGAGCATCATGCTTCACTGGAGGCTGTAGCTTCCTGTATGCTAATAGGATGAGCCTTGAACTGTGGTTAATAAAGATGCTGTGGGATAAACCATCATAGTGATTGAGGATGGTGCGGTCAGAAAATGTAAACTCTTGTATACCAGTCTTAATCAAAAATTAGAAGTTAGATGTTTTTTTTATTCCTAACTCCTGAATGAGCTTTTCTGAACTCTGCATCATGTTTTAAGATTCTGAACACATGGAGCACATTGTTCTGACCAATTTCTGTTGACATCACACACTACAGTAGAGAGGATGAAGAAATAAGACAAAGTGGCTCTAATTCAAAAGAGGTGAAGATGAAGAACTTAGGAAAAACTGAAATAAACTGTGCATCCGCAAAACAGCGTAAAACAGAGGTCTGTGAAGTCCACTCTGCTGGCTAGTGGTTGATCATCTTTTGATTGTTCACTATTAAATGATGGAACCGTAATTTGTTCTATGATTAATTTGCTTGGTTTTTATATGGAGTCTTTTTATCATGTGCATTCCTAAATGTGTGCTGTGATACACAGCACATACAGCAACGAATACACTACAGGATATTTTAAAAATATTAAGTTAAGTCCAGATTTAGTGCTCCTTATGTACAACCTGAATTCCAGAAAAGTTGGGACATTTTTTAAAGTCGAATAAAATGAAAACTTTCAAATCACATGAGCCAATATTTTATTCACAACAGAACATCGATAACAAAACAACTGTTCAAACTGGGATATTGTACACCTTTATCCACTAAATGAGCACATTTCAAATTTGATGCCAGCTACAGGCCCCAAAAAAGTTGGCACAGGGGCAACAAATGGCTGAAAAAGCAAGAAAGTTTAAAAAGATTCAGCTGGGAGAACATC
>JAQMCW010000005.1:10807513-10828760 GCA_030068335.1 Chrysichthys cranchii
AGTGGGTTAAAAATTGATTACAAAATTTGTACCAGACAAACAGACAGAAACAGTGAGTTAAGTAAAGTGTTGTAAAACTAGAGGAGTCAGAACCTCTTATGCAACGTCATACATAAATACATACCATGAGTCTTGTTTAACTCTGTAGAAATGAAGAAAGACCGGTTTGATTTACAGCTTTTAAACCTCCTCCTGCTAGTTTAATCTGTCCTCATATTTTTTTCCATGTTTGGATGATAACAGGATGGATTGATTTTTCTTGTGTGTGAAAACAATATTGGATAATAAAGCAGGTCGGTAGACAAATTATCCCCAAGTTGAGGCTTTTTTCTAGAATGGCTACGTTGACATTTATCGAATTTGGCAGACGTCTTTATCATGAGCGGCTTACATTTATCTAATTCTTTTTACACAACCAAGCAGTTTAGGGTAAATTTGAACTCACAATCATTAGTCCAATGCTTTGACCACTGAGCTACCATTGCTGGTATTTTATTTAGCTTTACGTTATTTATTAGCTGCTGGTTATTTTCTGCCATTTATCAATTGTCTATAATATAGGCCAGTTTTTGGCACGCTACAAATTTCAGTCAGATGTGCCTGTAAAACCATGTTTGGTTAATTGTTATTCATATGGCTTTATAGGTTTGGGTTAGATAGATCATAATTTTGATGTGATGAAACATTTGGTGTTTTTGAAGAGCCTCTCAGTTAATTCCGCTCTTATTGGCAATGTAGCCATCAGGTTTAAAATGGTGGTAGTCATAAGCAATTACATGGTCAGTCTGTACACCGTTGAACAGCACTAATTTATAAACATCTCCACAAACTTCAAACGCTCTTATGACGGAAAGTGAGATGGAGTGTTTGAGGTTTACATGTGATTGATTTTACTGTTGTGGAAATAGAGCAATTATGCACCTGTCAACTTGAATGAGCAATGTGAAATTTTAATCACCTCCTTGTTATACGTCCGCAAATTAAACATTTCTAGCCTGTAAAAGGTTTTAATGGAATAGTGCAATGTTAACCTCAGAGCGTCTTTTTAATTCGGTATTCCGAGTTGTTTAAATGGGTTTATTGGATTTCTTGTCAAATTCTTGATTTCGTGTTAGAGACAGGGCAAAATAATATTCTGTACACGTCCATGGCAGAATGTAGTTCAAGAAATTGTAAAGCCTCTAAGCAAAGTGTTTCTTGTTGTGCTTTTTTGAAAACCAACTTCCTTAAGGATCAATTTCCACAAGTGTGAAATTTTAGCCTCGTTCACCTATAAGCAAGCGAGTCTAGAATTCTGATGAGGGTTTGGCACAGATAAAACCTGAATGCTCAAAGCAAAATACAGAGAGTTGAACTTTACTGCAGGTTACATCAACAAATGTACACACAGAACTACAACCTCTCCAAGACTCACCTTTCTATGAGCTTTATTAAATGCCCTGTATTCATTGAATTTCTTTGCTTGTTTGTTTATTACGTTGCTTTTAAAGCCACAGTCTCTAAACCGTCCCTCTTTGTTCCTGGATGGAGTTAGATCTACCGATGAATGCTGAGGTTAAAAGTATGACTGCGGCCTCATTTCCCTCATCGCTCTAATGTCAACAAGTGCTTTTGTTTTTCTGTACGCCCACAAATGTTGAGGCTTTTAGCCGCCTGCATGTGTGCTTCACATTCAAAAGGCATAAAAAGCTTTAAGTCGAAAAAAAGCTGCGGTGATGGAATACTGTCACAGCACGAGTGGAAGAGCCAGCAATGCTGCTGGGAGTGTGAAGCTGAATGCCTAGTGGTGTTCAGTAGAAAAACACACAGTCAGACATATGTATGCCTAGACACACACACACACACACACACACACACACACACACACACACACACATGCACACACATGCACACGTGCACATACACACACCAACCATGGAGAATGGCGTCCCCTCAGGGCTGAGAACGCATGCCTCTCTCCACCATGCTGAAAAGTGCCTGCTGTGATTTGGAAAGCCTTCCTTTCTTTCATTACATCGACATCTCAGCAGAATGACAAAAACCACAGTGTGTGTGGGTTGGGTGAGGGAGGTTTGGGGGTTGGTGTGGAGTGTGCCGAGACAAGAGCTAGGCAGGTGCTTTAATTTGTAAGAAAGGTGCCATGATTTCTGTAGGGAAAGAGTGACACACGAAGGCTTGGAGATGGACCAGCTCTGACAGCGGGCCTTTAGAGATGCTACCGGTGCCGCATGGCCTCAGGGCTTTGGCCTGCTCACCCTGGTAATGGGCCACCTGCAAAGGAGCTGCTTCAGGCAAGAGAGAAGAAGAGATGGAAAGGAAGAAGTTAATTTCACAGCACAAAGGCGACAGCTAGGCCCTGAACGTCTCTGAACTGAGATGTGTGCAAAAGGCAGCTTGCATTTTAATTGGCTTCTAGAGGAACCTGTTTGCATTGCTGTCTCACATTTCTGAATGAAAGGCAAACATTCCCGTGATATTTCTGTAATAATTCTCCGCAGAAGCTTGTGATTATGGATTTTGGTGGGGCAGGATGACATTAATAGCGACAGCCTCAAAAATTATGCTGAGAGGTAATCGCACTCGACTAATAATATAGGCTGTCTCGTGAATTTGTTGTAGAGTGAGTCTGTTTTTGAGCATGTTTAGAAGTACCTTTGTTCAACTATATTTGAGACTAACATTAACCAGGCATGACAGTTTCAGAAAACTTCAAAAACTGCAAAAAAACACCTGAAACTAGTACAAAAGAATGGGCCTCAAAAAGGGGATATGTATTTCTGATGTACAAACATGATCTGTCCCATAATTCCAAGCTTTCCAGGATTCCTCTACCAATCGTTACAATAGAAATGGGTCTGTACCTCATAGATGCACTGTCTGCACTGACTGCCTTTCTGGCAGAAATTTATTGGACTGAATTCCAATTATTTAGTATAAAACAAATTTTTGATGGCTGTGACATATTTTAAACTTGTCCAATCTGGCAACACTGTCATTACCACATGGTCTTCTCCTCCTCTGAGCATGGGGCAGCTTGAATCTTGTCTTAGTGGACCTCAGTTAAGGCTTGTTGCAGTTCTCATGATTGACCACTAGGCGCAATAATAACTGTATCCAGAAGCTAAATTGGAAAGAAGATGTTGCCCCATGATTGAGCAACAACTACAAAGTTAAGCAAATGAAAGGAATCATCTTATATCTGCCGAAGAGCGACATTTTTTTGAATTGGTAGTCACTCAAAGGTGGTATGTGAAGATAATTTAAATGTGTGGAGTTGTGAATGAGGAATTTCTGAAGATGATGTTGTGTGATGATATTGTGTAAGGTGATTTATGAAGATACTTGTTGAAGGTTTGATATAAATAGCTGTGAAAATGATTAATAATCATAAGATTGTTGACACTAAAATAGCAGAATGGTTTGTCAGAAAGGAGGGCAATGGTTAGCCCTAAAGCTGTTCTGTTTCAATCCTACAATCTGTACTCACATGTGCACTAATCTGTTGCAGTGGGGGTTACAAGGCTTCAGTCAAACTGCCGGAGGGCTCTGTTTGGGTGAGGTTGTGTTGTGTTGTGTCTCTTAAGGTCAGCTAGGGACACTTCTGTTGTCTGGTAGCATTCACATGTAAACCTCCCTATCATCCCTTTTCTTTTGGAAGCCTAATGGCCCTTCTGGTGTCATTCATACAGCAACTGAGAAAACGCTGTGAAAATGAGTTCACATTTTCACCATGTACCTGTTTTGCTCCATTCACGGTGGATTTCATGCGCTGACTTTGAAACGAGAATGTGAGAGCCGTACACTCCCATCTTGAACAATGACCTCATTTGTCTTTTGACCTCACTGTTTGCTCAGCAGCAAAATTAAATTATTAGAGCATTGCTGGCTAGGATTTACTCTGTGGATTATATATGAGCTGGAGTAACCCACTTGCCAACTGGGAGCTGAGGATGAGGATTCATTAGGGAGCGTCTGCAGATAGACGTAAACCTCAGACTAGCTGACACAAGAAGAAAGAGGGAGGTTGACAGGGAGAGAAAGGAAGGGGAACCCGGACAGGGAATGTATGCATGGTTGATTTGACTCCTCAGATTAGCCTATTATTATTCGTTGTCTCTTTTAGGTCTCTGAGGTGATATGAACACCATATGCAGGCATAACCTAATAATCTGACCACGGGCTACAGCACTCTTAGCCCTCTTTCTTTGTCTGTCACTCATGAGGTTGACATAAGGGCTTAAACCCCATGCCTGTCAAGCCATGGGGCTTTTTGACAGCAGTCTGACAGTGTGTGTGTGTGTGTGTATGCGTATGTGCAAGCGTGCATGTTTATTCTTAGACGGGTCTGCGTGGCCCCATAAAACATTCATCCTGTTGATAGGGGGCCTGGCTTTGCTCTTGCCTCATCTGTGTTAGGGGCTTTATGTACTGCACAAATAGTCACACATGCACAAGTGTGCAGCTGTTTTTATTTCACAGTGCATGTGAAACCGGAATGTTGTATGCCATGAGCTCCCTCCTTGTCATGTTTGTCATGTTGTGGGTATATCATGGTGTTGCTTGCATTTTCCACTGACATTTGAACATGGGAATATGCCCAGTACTGCTGTTGCAAGCTTGGGATGTGACTTTTCTTGTTCTGCAGTTATTCTATATGTTGAACACAAGACTTTCTTGTAGTATTTAAGTTTACTATGTTTCACACACCAGTAATCATTTCCAAGATTTTAAAAAAGCCACTTTTCATTTAGTTCTGCCTTCTGTTCCAAGTGATTATATATTTAGATCCCAGTGTTAAGAGTAAGTGGAAGTTTATCCCGATCCCCTTTTTCCCTGTGTCTGAGCATCACGGGTTTTCTGGAGCTCATATGTCACTGTATCTATATAAATAGTCTCCCTGTCAGGATATGCTGGCACTCTGCGTGCCCTGGAGGCCATATGCTTTATAAAAAGCTCGTAAATGATGTTATTTTAGTTGCCAGACCGTTAATCCAGGGTAAACATGGAGAAAGTGACTGGAATGCACTGATAAAACACATCTTCTTAAAATGGCAGGCTTTGTTTAAGTTAAAAGATGTCAGCTGCTCAAAGTAATTAAGTCTTGGCAGAGTCTGGGAAATGGCCCAGCAGCTTATATACAAAACAAGCTTTTGGCAGTTGATATTGATCACAACCTTATTCCGCTTAGATACTAACTCGGTTAGCGGACAAAGAAGGAGCCTGGCTAAATAAAGCCATTTCACAACACTGAAGGAAGGTTAGGATGCAAAAGGAGGCTAGTCAGATTCCTGCAGGATTTTTGCTGGATTTTTTCCCCTTTAGACATCACCAAGTTTAGTGTGTTCTACGTACAAAATAAGTGGAATTGTATACTTTACCCTGGGCAAGACCTAAACTGTTCATTATGCTCCTTTGCTTGTAATATTCGGCTCTTTGCAAACTAATGTTACTGGAATGATGGGTCAACATGCTGCTAAGATGCTGCTAAGAAAAGATTTAAAATGGAATTGAAATAATACATTGAGGGGTCTTAATGTGATTTTGGCAATGCCACGCACAACCTGTGAATAGCCACTTTCTTTTCAAACATTTCAAAACGAGCAGCTGCGGGAAACATCATAGAGCTAGGCACATTCCTCTGGTGAAATCAGTGTAAGTCAGTTTAAATCCAGAGTGAGCACTCAGCCACTAAGAAATCCTGTATTGCTATGTAGGAATGTACAAAATATGTAAAATGCATGACTGTGTGAGTACAGGGAGGGAGTAAGACCTTTGGCAGCAATGCATGATTGCACTCATGGCATAATAATGACAAAATCTGGAAATTGGATCGTATTCCGATTATATTCACATTCAATTAAACAACTGAAGGACTCACTCCAAAGTCTGAATACCCTGTGAAGCAGATCTCAGCCTCACACTTGGAAACGAACACTGTAATACAATAAGAGAAGGTTTTAACAGGCCCTGAGAGTTTCCCAGTAAGTATTCCCAAGTCCTACATGTCTCCATTATAAGCCTTCACTGGTATCACAGACAGATCTGTGGCTTCTTGTGCTCTTCACCTTGTCTTGCTGACATGCAGCACATGTACTCAGAGCCTCTTCAGTGGTGAAGAGCAGCATCAGGGTGCCCTCATAGCCTCTGGTAAGAGCGAGCACACTTCTTTCTCATCCTGTCGATGTCAATTTTTCCAGCTTCTTTTGGGAGCCTGTCAAGTCCCTTTGCAGCCATAGCTTGAAGATATTTTTTTCCCCTCTTCTTTTGTTTCTCATTATTTCTACAATTTCATGCTTTCCCACATGGAGTTTGTTTGCAGTTTTCCCTGGCAATAGCTTTAGAGATAATTTGCCTCTAATCATCTTTGGACTAATACACAACATAATAACATGCACATTGTTTTTACATGAGTGTGTTTAGGTGGATTTCTGATATTTTGAGCAGCCCTGACTCAATTTCTCTCATGTTCCTCCCAGACACATGGTCCTGCGGCTGATCCTGATCACCCTGCTCCACTCTCAGACACGGTTGCTACTTCTGTCTCCATCAACACGTCCAAACAGAGGAGTCCAGTCCAGTTGGGCCCTTCAGTAACGCTGTCCTCTAGCCAGCCTGCTTCAACTGCCACCTCCTTCTTCATCAGGTAAGAGCAGATGAGAGTATGAACATTAAGTCTGTTATTAAAAAGAAAATGTACAGTGGAACCTCAGTTTTCATTGGTTATCTGTCCGAGAACAATCGGTGAAATCTAAAACCGTCAAAAACCGAGGCAGTTATTTCCATATTAATCAATGTAAATCCATTTAATTCGTGCTAGGCACTCCAAAATACATACCAAAAACACATTTTATAGAGAATAAATACAGTGTTTAATACTAAAAACAATAAGATATTAATATAAAATGAATATAAAAGAGTAATGTAAAGAATAAATGAACATTTATTCAGAGAAAGGTGCAGAAACCAAAACAAATTTTTCGCGGAACAAATCGACAAAAACCGAAACCGACAACAACCGAAGTCAACAAACACATAGATGTTACAGTACAGTATTATTGTTTGGAAGGGGAATCCCCCTCCGTAAGGTCCTTAGGTATCAAGGCACTATCTGGCCCCCAGACTTGTCCGAACTCGCACCTTTGCCGTGCCCAGTAACACTGTGTATGCCAGTGCGCCTCCTGAATTTTTCGAACCACTTCTCTGCTGGCCTTAAAATCACTAAGTACACTAGCACTCGTCCCAGGCATTTCCTTAATGAGATCGGCATACAACAGTCTGGCCTTTTCACATATGATGGCCTCCGAAACAGAATCGCCATCTAACTGTGTTTCATTGATCCAAATGAATAATAACTGTTCGACATCTTCAGTTGTTTGCGATCTCTGTTTCGTTAGCACATTCACGCCTTTCACTACATTAGCCTCCCTTTTTGCTTCCTTTTTCGCCACAATGGAACTTATCGTGGATGGCGGCTTCCCGTACATGCGGACGATTTCAGCAATCTTAATGCCGCTCTCGGATTTTTCAATGATTTCCTTCTTGAACTCAATCATGTTCCTGACCTTCTTCTTCTTCGAAGGGCTGCTGGCTGTGGGAACTTTCTTTGGTCCCATGATGGAGCTAAAAGGAAAGGGTACATTTTGAAACTGAAACTGAAAAACGCAAAATAAACACATTACACCGAATATGTACTGTATACGCAGTAATCACTTACATGTAATTGTAGTGTTGGCTCTCGCATTTCAATAAAAAAAAGCACAAAAACACTGGAAAGAATGGGATTTGGCTAGACGCGCAGGGGTGATGCTCACACAACGAGAAACAACGCAGCGAGATCACGTTGGCACGCCGACGAAATCCGATGCAACCGATGAAACCCGAGACAAATTTTTCACAGGAAAAATCGACGAAAACCGAAAATGACGATAAGTGAAGTCAACGAAAACCGAGGTTCCACTGTATCTTTTAGAATTTATAGTGAAATGTTGCATCAGGTGTGTGTGTGTGTGTGTGTGTGTGTGAGGAACAGTGTTGCTGTGCTGTGCATGTGAGTGAACATGACAGATGAAATATATATCAGAAGGAATGAAAATGGATTTGTATCTCCGTACATGCCAAACTGTGATAGCATGGGCAGTGTGATTGGCTACTTGATGAGTGGGGAGAGATGGAAGTGCTGCAACAATGTACACTGCCACCTGCGAATGTACTTCCGGGTCATGCTGAAAACAGAAAGAGAAGACCTCCGAATGGGACAGGGTTCATTTTTGCAGCCTGATCTATAAGCACATCCATGTTTTCTTTGGCCATAATCTCAAACAAGCGGATAGGCAGGGGGGCCTTGCTTTGTCACTAAGAGCAAAACCTGGGAGGGAAAATAGACTTGTTTTTTCCATTTTATTCACATGTTCAAGGGAGAAGTGGGGAGAAATGGGAAAGGATGATGGCTGTAGCCTTTCATTATGTTGCAAATATTAGCTTTTGCCAAGAATTTCTAGTGTTTTTCTTGGCAGTGCACTCACTTATTACCTTAAGAACCCCAAGCAGTCATCAAATGCAAGTCTAGGAAACAAAGAACCTCAAACACAATGACTGTTACCATTAACCATGACAGGCACTTTATCTGGAACAGTATGAAGGATGGATACAGGCCTATATTAATGATGATTGCTTATTTTTAAAATTCTGCACCCTCCACTTAAATACAAGGGTTCAATGTTTGGGTTTAAATTCCATTGCACGTCTGAAGAACATTTCACTCGCATCTTTAGAAAGTCTGACCAAGGAAGCATTCATATATTTGTGGAAACAGGTTTTCTTTGTTGGAGTGAGACTGACATTAGGTGCTCACAGGAAGTGCTGGCTACTAAATACACGCAGGCATTTTGTGAAATACAGTAAATCCAGCAAACATGATCTCCTGCTGAATTCAATGATTTTACCTGATAAATAAAATAGAGAATATTAGTGGAAGGGGAGTGAGAAAGTCCAGCTCATCTCTATTCACCTAGTGTGTGCCAGCCCCTTGCCCACTTGTACAACATACAGCAGGCTTGCTGTATCAGCGGCGCTCTCTTGTAAACGAAATGTTAATTAGAGTGCAATTAGAGTGGCGAGGAGGAGAGAAAAAAGTCAGCTTGTTCGCTCTTATCTTGTCTCTTTTGCCAGTTTTTCCTCAGCATGAACTATTAGCCTGCCCATCATTAGTGACTCAGCATGCGTATCTAATTTTGAATGTTTATGTTTTAGCCTCGGCCTGTTGAGTTTAATATGAAGCCTACTGGTACAGATTGCATTTTCAGAATTTATTACCCTCGGGATATTAATATACTTTTTGCTTTTTTAAAAAAATTGTATTTATCTTTATATCTGCCTTCTTTCATGGGATTGAACCTCAAAGGGGGGCGGCTCATCCTGCACAGAATCCCCTGTGCCAAGTTGGAAGTCTCGATTTCAGATGCCATCGATATTCCAAAAACAATCCGCAGCATCCTCAGCCATGGATTTTAAATTGTAATATGATATTGAAGATATCTTGTCAGAGAAACTACGTTTTAAATTCTTCCGGCAGATCCATTCCGTTTCCATGTGATTATTCCACATGGAATGGACCTGAACCTGCTCGACCGTCTCTCAGGCAGCCGCAGAGGAAAGAAAACACAAAGCGTATTTTGTTCAAAGCTTCCATGTATGACACGTAACTGAAAGAAAAGTTTGTGAAGGGGTTCAAAGGAATCACTAAGAGTAAATTTGCAGATGTTTTGCTGCATGGAGAGCTAGGAGGTCGCGGTTGCATTCTTTCAAAACAAAAAAAACCTGTTGAATTCTGGGAACGGTGAGCTGGCCCCTTTAATACGCTTTGTGTGTTAAAGTAGTAGCAGTATGTATTTTATAGGCTTTATAAAAATGTTGGTCATAAGACATATCTGGTCTCCGCCCAGCTGTAGTGATGGTTGGCTTCTCAATGTTTTAGATTGTTGCTCCCACAACGTTCATAGTTAGACAAAAACTAACATAACCAGACAAAATTATGTAAAAACATACCAAAACACCCAGAATCCTCATCAGTACATTGAATGTACTTAGACCAAAATACAGTGGTAGCACAGAACTCAAACTTAATCCGTTCAGAACTCAGGTTTGAATCCTAAAATGTTTGGGTTCTGATCGAATTTTCCCCATAAGAAATAATGGAAAACCAATTAATTGTTTCCCGGCCCCAAAAAAAAAAATCACACCTGAATATTTGATTACTTCCACGAAGGAACAGACGCTGCGGGTGCATGTGCGAGGATTCGCTCCAGGTGCGGGCGTCACGTGGTCTTCCGCAGATGATCCGCATCTGGTCTAATGACCCAGACTATAATAGACTCGGTCTTGGACACTCAAACGGCGAAGCATTGATTGCTGCTTTCGTGCGTGAATCTGTCAAGCCATGATCTAAGTCTGTATTCTCTTCCGGCTCTGACCTTCTCGCTTGTTATTCGGTTTATGATTATTGTCTGTTCCTTCGTGGTGTTGTACGCAGTTCGGTTACCCTGTCTGTTCGTCGACTATGAGTTTGCCAGGCGTCTCATGTACTTCGACTCGACCTGGAGCCTAAATAAAGCCTGGAAGGGATTTTACGTCTGACTCCAGCCTGTGTTTGTGTCCGCCCTCATCTCATCGCTCTGACAGGGTAAAGTAAAAAAAAACATACAATGACACCTTTTTCATAAACCCAGACACAGCACTACTACCTTGAGTCGTACTATTTTATTATTACTCTGTATTCGTAACTTTTTGATGAGTAATGGCTAGCAAAATGATACAAAATACAGTGTATTACCTGATATGTTCAATAAAAAAAACAACATCATCAACAAACGATGCTATCACAGCGAATGCGAGGCTGAGACTGAAGTGTTACACTTTGTTTCCGCTGAGAGACAGCTGAGTGCCGCGTGACTCATTTCCCCGCGCGTACAAGTTATCTTAGGTTGGCGTTCACGGTTCCACTTCTGAGATTCAGATCGAGTTCTAGATCTTTTTTTTTTTTTTCGAATTGGTTGGTTCGACTTTGAAGAAATTCGAGTCCTAGTGAGTTCGAGTACTGAGGTACCACTGTACTGCTATAAGTACAGTGATTAGAAAATGCTCTGCTGACCTAAAAAGGGAGCGGGTATCTGTTCTTAATGAAGCGTCTGTGATAAGTATCTCTAAATTCATGTTCTTCATCCTTGCATACGTTCATTTAGCCTTGGACACGTTTTGGACTAATTTAATACAAATGGATTAAGAAATGACAAAAGGCAGCCCCTGCTGAGGTATGAGGAGATATTGAAAGCCAGGGGAGAGTGATAGATGGCTTTCCAAGCTCTCAGTATTATGAAATGCTCCTGTTTGACAAAGCATATTATTAGTATATTGACGTTCTCTACAGCTGCATAATGAAAACAGACAGATGTGTAAGACATGCTCTAGATTCCTGCAGTGCTCAGTTTCAGTGCAGCCCTTTCAGGTAGGGGCTTATTGTGGACGTGAACCAGGCTAGGATTGATTGATAGAATATAACGCCGTTCAGGATCAGCCCATGCTCCATTGGTTTTTAAATGGATGTGAAGGAAAGAGCACTAGACTGGGAGAACAAAGGCACTGTCAGTTTGGAAGTGGAAAGGGGAAAGCAAAGGATGGACAGCTGGAGATAGCAGTGTTGAATAATGTTTTTTTATTCTCTGTGAGCATGGATACATGAGAAAGAGGTTGAGCAGGCCATGCACTAGGTTTGAAAAGTTGTATGTACGTTCTGTGTATCCAATAGGGTTTTAATCCAACACGAACACGTTACTCAGATTGAACAGGTAGTGTGTTCTAAATGGAGACAAATACAGGTATGATTAGGAGGAACATTATTTATATATTTGTTTTTTTCCCCCCAGAGAGCTCGCTTTGCAGGGCATCTGAATGAGATCACAGGTGGGTATTGGGATTGGGATCCCATGGGGAAAAAAAGTCCCATGAGTGGGAGGTTTTTACTTTTCACGTGAATGTGAAAAAAAGACAGAGCAGTCATTAGTAAGCATATTGTCGGGTCACGGTGGGTTAATTAGCAAATTAGGCTTCTAGTTTGTTTATGTTTTGGGAAAAATAGAACCATTTAAATTTGTTAGAAAATATTGCGTGCGGGTATGAACCAAAACGAATAATTGTGCAAGATGGATTAGAAACATATTGCGCACGTGTCAAGTGGAGACGAGTTATGAGCTGGAATGATGAGGTGAGGAGAACCGTGTGAGGAGAATTCACAGACCATGCTGAAAGTGCTGGGATTTCTTTCTGTGGATATTTTCGCAGTGGTTTTTTTAGACGTCCTGCAAGCATATTGGTAGGATTCATAGTTAATTAAAACAACAACAACAAACATAAATCACTTTAGGTGTAAGCCACGGTCACTTCATAAATCCAAATATGAATATTTAGAGCACTAAAAAGGTCTAGATACTAACACTGTGTTACACCCCGGATTTCCATACATGCCTGAATGTTCTCTTGTGTGCATGTGTACATGGGTAACTATTTGGCTGCAGAACACGTGAGGAGCTGTTCATGCTGCCAGCCAGCTGCTTGTCCAGGTGAACCTAGGTGGTAATGACTATGATTTGAGTAGGAATTCCACCATAATTACCCCATAACAATCCAGACTGGTCTCAGACGCAGCCTGGCCTTTGTGGCCAACAGAATGCTTTGTGGCCTAGACCCTAGGGAGTAACCATAGTAACAAAGTGTTTTTGGCAAGTTCATACAAAGGTAGGTTGATGGCATGTGTTGAACGAACATGAGTGTGGGGTAGGAAAGAAACGCAAGGTAGGTAGTTATTTGCTCCAAATCAGCGATGCAGTCCTGTTGCTTTACAAAAAGCCAGAGTTCACCACACTTCAAACAAAGAAAGAAATTGCCTGTGGTGCAGTGTACAAAATACAAAATACAGAATTTGGCATTTGCCTAATTAAACATTGCCCTTTTTCACTGTTACGTATAATATACCATGTAGGTTTTACACATGAGATTAGACGTTAGAATGGTTAATGATAAATGAGGCTTTTATTATTGCTTGTCTAAGTTTTCTTCAGCAGACAATTATTTAATGATTAAGGTCTAGCATCCTAAATTAGTCTGGTTAAGCATGGATAACTAGTATTGCCCGTAATTTGCAAATACCCCTAGGGTGGCCGATTTAAAATCAATTAGGTACAAGAATGCATCTCTTTAATCACATTGTTAAGCTGATTTGCTTCCTATTGCTGCTTCGGAATGGCATAGATAACAGCACCGATAATGCTGCTAGGGACTGTAAACGGTAGGATACCATTCCCTCTCACATTCATGCTGCCTGTGTTTATGCTAATGGGTGGTCGTGGCCTTCTCCTGGCTAAAACGGGGGTGGGATGGAAAGAGAGTGATGGGGGATGGTTTTTTGGAGAAGTGGAGGAACAAGCCAAAGCCTGGAAGAGAGAGTTCAGAGTTCACTCTCACTTAGCTCTCCCATGCCCGCACGCACTCAAACAGAAGTTGGTTAAGCTGATAACATCAGCTCTATATGTCAGAGAAGAGGATTTAAAGAGTGAGAGACAGACAGTGTAAGTGATTGAGAGAGAGAGAGAGAGAGAGAGAGAGAGAGAGAGAAGAGTAATGCTCTTATGAGAGGCAGAGTGTTGGAAAGCAAAGAGGGAGAGGGAAAAGTAGAGCACAGGTGAAGAGAGTGTAGAGGAGAAAATTTTAGGAAATGGTCCATGTGTTTGGCAGATTTTTATGTCCTTGCACTAATTCCCATCAGGGACAAATTGGCAAAACAGGTTAACGTTGAGTGGCGTCTGCCCTGGAGCAGAGCTGGAGCCTGGTGTACAGCTGCACCACGAGGATCGAGAGAAACAGCAGTGGAGCATGGAATGACAGCAGTGCAGCATGGGTGATGTCCAGGGCTGAGGACACACACACACACACACACACACACACACACACACACACACACACACACACACACACGCACACACACACACAGAGAGAGAGAGCTGTGTGCTTCTACTCTGGGGAAGACACATGTGCAGAAATAGAGTTTGAGGGCGATACACAAGTTGGCTGGGCCATGGTAGGTAGACTAGGACTGATGCGCCACAATACTTCACCCAGTTGGCGAGCAGAGGTGGTAGACGATGCGGGCTGGAGCACCACCATGAAACTGCGGTAAGTTATTTCACCACAGTACAGGGGTGTGCTTTTATAACTTATTTACCATGTTTCAGCTGCAAAGTAATGCAGTTTGTTTGAATTTCATTTGCAACATGACTGACTCTGTTCTACAAAGGAGTTGTGTTAATCAAAAGCTGGCATGGTCATTGCATGCCTTTGTTTTATTTCTCTCTCAGACATCTGTTCTTTATAAAACAATGGCTGACATCGAGCTGTGATAAGGACAACAGCATCTTGTTGTGAGTGCTGTTTTTCTGCTTTGTTGTCTTTACCTAGTGTTTACTTTGAAGCTGGAAGACCAGCTGGTGGTCCCCAGTTGTAATCAGGCTATCATCCGTGTGTGTGTGTGTGCGCGCGCGCGTGTGTGTGTGTGTGTGAGTGTGTGTAATGGCTGTAGAGTATAAGCAGGAGCAGCTGGGGCTGAATGGTGTGGAGGGAGGGATGCACTCGGCAAGCTAAGCCCAGGTGTGAAGGGCTTGCAGTCGGCTGTTTGCTGTGTAGCTTTGAGTGCTGGGGGTGGATGGTGGAGGTGTTGATGGATCCATCACTCTGAGCTCCAGGGATGTGCTCTAGCCTAGTCCATTTCCTGTCCTTGGGGATTCTGTAAGGGAGAACTGATGTGTCCAGGTGAATCACTAACCGCAAGCAGCTCATCCACCCATATTTGTTGTTCCTGATTCATCAGCGATACTGGCTTGTAATTGTGTAAACTCTGTGGCTACTTGTTCTGACTCCTGACTCCTGGTTTAGATGGAAAGTCATACTGCTCATGGCATGAGTTCTTTCCTCCCCCGCCTATAAAGTACCTTTGTTAATAGCCCTTATTATGAGCAAACAGTTCACACTGGGGTGATTATCACCTTCAAGGAGGACTCTGAACAATCTGAAGGTATGTTATGATGGCAGAAGAGTTGGTCATTACATGCATTTGGCTTAATTCTCTTAGGTTGAGATCAAGCATGGTTTGAGCTATTATAGGGACAACAGCTCAAACCGTAGCCGCTAAAGCTGAGTACGAACCTGCGGAGATCTCTGCTGAAGCATTCCTGATCCCCAAATCAAGCTTTATGAAAAAAATCTGAGAGCTGTCCATCACATTGTCACTACTTTGTATGGAAACAAGAATAAAAGGACATCATCATCAAGTGAGTATCATCTGTTCTGCAAAGAGCACTGGAGGTATAGAGTAGAAAAATTAGCTGTTGTTATGCTGTGCCTTGCCTGGAACCATGTGGCGTTTGTTTATATCATTGCTGTTCCTAACAACCAGCTGGAAATGACATGCCAAAAAATTTCTTCTGGAAGCGGTATTATTGTGCTTATATTTTGCCCCCGCCCTTCCTTTGAAATAGATGGATGAGTAAGTTGGATCTACTGTGCATGAGAACAGATGAAGTTGATTTCTTTTCAGGTTTTTATAAGCTCATTGCTGTACTAGATGCAGAGGGCCTCAAACGATGCGATTCATTGCAGCGATAATCAAACATGTTTAATATATTCGAGCCTCAGGAATGGCTTGCGGACTAAGAAAATTGCTTCACAGACCTGGAAGAGCATAGCATATAGTTGCTGAGAAACAAAAATTAGTCTCTGACTCAGAAATCAAGGCTTAAACCATGTAGTGTCCATTCATTTAAGTGGTGGACCCGATTATAGCTTCAATGTTACTGTGAATGCCTGCATTGGAGCACCTAAGGAGCATCTCACATGTGTTGTGTTCTGACTTGGGAAATGATGTGGTTTAGTGAAGCAGGGTAGAATTACAGACCTAAATGTGATGAATTGTCACAGAATCAGGAACATTCCTTCTTGAATCATGTCCAATATAAACTGGAAGAGAGATGGGGGCATGTGAGGTCTGTGACGGCCCGTAGATCTACAACACTACACACAAAAGATGCAGGGTCAGGAAGTCCAGCTATAGTCCCACGAGGAAGAGGACCAAGCATTAGCAAGCCCTCTGGCCATTGAAAATGTGCTGAATCATGACTGTACTATTACAGCAATGCCTCAGTTTTCTCCACCACACCGGAAAGGGGAGAAACGCTGTCAAATCAATCTTTGAGGAAGTTCCCCTGTGGCCTGATGCAGGCCTCCTGCTAGGAGAGAGACAACTGTGTTGAAGGTCTTCAGGTGCTGGAAAGTTGTTCTCGCAGATTGAACACCATTGCAGTTGTACGGAAATACACCGTGTCATCTGTGTTTATCAATCAACATCACAGCAGAGTTCTCTGGAGATCCCTAAGGCTCCATTTTGTCTACAAGAAATTGCCTTGTTTGCATTTATCCCTGCAGCATTCACAGGGCAAGGTACACTTAACTGAATCTCTCATCTAGATTAATAGCACGAGCTCCTCAAGTTGTTCAAGCTTTAAATCTCATTCTGATATCTCATTTGAACTGACACTTAACGGGAGTCAGAAGAAGACATTAAAAAAAAATTAAATGTCAAATTAAAATGTCCTTAAAATTGAAAGGCAATTAATCACATAAAAGGGATTCTGCTTGTATGGTTTATAGAACAACATTTAAGCTGGAAAGGGATATATTTTTGTTAACCCATGGACAGGAATAAGTATGAAGGATTTCCTGACCTGTTGTCTTTCCAATTATGTATTATTTTAGTTAAATGTCACTCCTGAGCAATGCAGTCTGTGTTTCCTTTGTTATGGCCAGAAGAAAGTAAAGGTTCCCCTCCACCTTCTTGATTCTATTCTGAAATGAAAAATCAATAAAAATCATTCTTCAACCTACTTATGCTGTAGTTAATTTCCCCAAATCAGTACTGCTTATAATACTATTACAGTTTAATGTAATTTGTCCCACACTTCCTACTTCCACTTTGTTGATTTTTTTTCCCCCCTTAAAATGTCACTATGCATTTCCTAAGTCATATTTTACTAAAAGTTGATCACGATGGCTGATTACATTTTGTTCCAGATCCTTTTCTTATGAATTTAGACAGATGTGCATGATACAGGATGTCTATCTGGCTAATCACTATAAAGTAGCCATGTGCTATTGCTAACTTAAATTCATTCATTTGCGGTTTTCAGATGGGACAAGCTTTTAAAAAAAAAAAAAATACAACAAGAAAACAAACAAACAAACAAAAAAAACCCCACTAAGAACACAAAGTAGTTCAAAGCCTGAGAGGTCAAGGCTGCTCATTTTTTTCTTTTCACTTAGTTCAGCTTTTGGGGAATTTGGATCTAGGCACGTTTTAGTGAGAGTCTAACTTTTCTCTGTGCGGCAACGGATGAGTATTAGGCGACATCTGAATGAGGGAGTTAATGGTGTAAACGGTGTGTTTGCTTTCTGAATTCTGTCTGTTCCACATGCAGATTGTCTGCAGCACAGTGGATTATAGGCTGTAATCAGTTCGGGACCCAGTTCACTAGATCCTGCTAAAAATCCATTTATACCACACTAATCCCTCTCTCCGTCTCTCCGACTGTCTCTTTGTCTGTGGCTCCCTCTCTCTCATTTTCCATCTTTCTCGATGTACCCCTACCAGAATTATGTTCAGAGTTGTACTTAATCTAAGCTGGAGTAAATATTTAAATCCTCAGTTTGGCCAGAAGAGCAGCGGTGTTATTGATTAATAGGTGTCCATGTCCACTACTGTATTATAATGTGATCCTTATAGTTCTTGCAACTGATTTAAAAGGTGGTTAATTATCCTTTGTGCTTTGACCCATGTCTTTGAAAAATTGACGTCACCCTGTGAGGTTTGGACAACATCCATCTTACTGCCAATGACAGTGTGATTTTTGCATAATAAGCACTATTGACAGCTTCATTGCTCTTGGGATGGTGTACTAAAAAGAAAATATGGACGGATTCTCCCATCTGAGCGTTGGTCTATCCTTTCTGTGCTGTTTCCTGACTCAGATATTCATTTCTGTTTTGCTCCCCTGTTGCCTGTATACCATACGGAAGTTGTGCACCGTAGGACTTCTTTGGCCTGTCCAGTCCACGCCTGCCCTTCACCTCTAGTATGTCCTTACTGCTCCACCTTTCTCTCCACGGCTCTGCCATTCCAGCATTTACTTTGATTAATCACACACAAATGTTCCCAGCAGTCACTAGGGCTGAATGTTGTGATAGCCCTGAGAGTAAAAGAGTGCAAACAAATAAGCACAAGGTGTCCTCCATGGCAGACAGTGATTAATGAGGTTGAGATGAGGGTGGAAACCAGGAGTGCTTGTGTTTTCTTTCCTTTCTTCATGCACATGCTTCATTCTATCATCATCCGATCCTTTTTAAAAAAATTTTTTTTTTTTTTTATCATTTCCTTTACATGAGGTTTAAACTTTCTTGGAAATCTGACCAGACGGAGGGAAAGAATCTGGTTGAAGCACTGCAGTTTAGATTGTGTGTATCCTGCACTGAACTGTGGGACTCTTTCGTGCCAACAGCCACACGTGTTTGTGCTGCAACCAAATTCCCCATTGTCACTAATCTGTGAGAGAAACCTGATGCTGAGGGCTCATTAGCTGCCATGCTGTTTGCAGTCGTGCACTGAAACAAGAAGGAGGAGAGATGAAAGTAGACGATAATCTCCATAAACAGGGAGGCAGAAAGGGTCGACTGGAGAGTGAGCAAAGTCTTAATGATCTGTCAGATTTTCATACATGCTCCTTTAAACACACTCTTCACATATGAAAACCATTATGATCTCTGTTGTGCTCATGAATACCGAGATAACCGCAACACACTGGTGTCTTCATTCCATGGCTTTTCTTCAGACTTCAGGGTCTCAACGATGTAAGTTGCAACTCATTAAATAACAAAAACAGCCCGACTATGTTTTACGGCTAGTGCTCTGTCCTCCCCACTGTGTGTAAACCACAAGCTGCAGAGCCAGGATTAGCTGCACATCCTGTGTGCTTGGGGACGCCATTGAGAGGGCAATTTAGGAAACTACAAACAGAAGAGAATACCCCCCCCAACACACACACACTCTAACCTATGTCTTTTTTGGTACTTAAGACGGAGCATACTCTTGACATGGCCTCTGGCATTGTTGGGAGATTGGAGGCTAGACTTTGCTGTGCTGTTTGGGTGAAAATGCTCTTTGAGTTTTAGTGTTTTATTAGTGACAACTAGCACAGGAAGTAGGAGGTTTAAAGTTTGGCACCTACTTGTGGGGAGTGTGTGCTTTCCTACGGACAGACCTCATTTAATGAAAAAGGTCAAGTTTAGTTTTGTCAGGGAGAATAGTTTTAGCTTTGTTTAGTCTACCGTGTGCTTTTTGTAATGGCCGAGTGAGAGGTTGGTATACGTCATAGCTTATTTATGTAAAGGACCCATTGCATTAAATTGGATTTCAGAGCATGTCTGCAAGCTATGTATACGCTAACAGTTAGGTTTAGCTCATGCCATGCTAAATGAGTTGGTTTATTTTTTTTTCCATTTTTAAATGCATTTTAATCTTTATTCACTTAAGTATATGCAGTTACTGAATACAATTTAGGGATGAAATAATGGATTAATTTGAGCCCCTCCAAAATACACATACAGAGGTTGAAAAAAGCTAAAAGTACATTTATAAATACGCTAAGGACCTGGGGATTTTCTCTCCGTTTCCTTTTAATTAGAATGCTTTCCATTTAGACTCAAATTGCTTCATTTATTTTGAGATGGCTAGGGATTCCTGGCCCAGGCATGCTGGGGGAATAAAGCTTGGGCTCAGCACTACCCAAGCCATCATTTTTCTCTGTTGTGCTCTTAGGTTCAAGATGATTTACCTTCACTCTGACAGCCACTGATTGGCTCTCATCCAAAACTCAGAGCTTAGAGAGGGATAGACTGATCACACAAATGCTCCATCAAAGCAAGGCTGAGTCGGTTGTCTTGCTTTTCTCTTTCTTTCTTACAGCTTCTAATTGTTCACATTTTCCCCTATCTTATCCTTCCATATCTTGGTTAATATAGAGCACAGGTTTCCAACCCTGGTCCTGGAATACCAGCTGTCCTGCACATTTAAGTGGTTTCTCTGCTCCTAACACACCTGTTTCACCTAATCAGATGATTCTCAGCTCTGCGTAAGTATTAGAACAGGGAAAACACTAAGGTTATGTTCACACTGCCATGCTAAAGTGACTCAGATCAGATTTTTTGCCTTTCTGTGATCTTTTCAAATCAGATTTCATTCATATGTAAATCCGATACGTATCCAATTCGTGGTCTACATGAATGAGAACGCCGTTATCATCAGCCAGCAGGGTGTTCTGTTGGCTTGTGCCACCTATTAAGGTACGCTATCTAGTGGTTACTTGTTTGGTTTAAAGATAAGATTTTAGGGTTGACTTTTAGCTTTAAATCTTATGGGTAATGTTTGGGTTAGGTTAAGGGCTATGGCTAAGAAAGAGTTTATTCTCTGCTATTGGCATCATTTATTCACGCTACAGTAGCATTTTTTTCATCAAGGTAGGGACGGCAGAACACCGGCAGTACAGAAAATCAACAATGGAGGAGAGCTACAGCTGACAAACTGCCACGCTCCAGAGCAAAATGTGATGCATATTTTAGCTACTAGTGTGTCCAATTTGTCAGTTTTAATACCATAACTTATTTCACAAATATATTTTTTGGTGTTGGTGATGCAGATCACTCATGCAAAAATGTATCAGTGAGTGGATGCATGTCGTTTTGGAGGACAGGTGCATTCTCATTAAAGTTGGTCACTTGTATTTATGAATGTGACCTGCAAATCTGATCTGAGGAAAAAACTGGACCTGAACAATGAGGTTGGTAATGTGAACGTAGCCTAAAATGCGCAGTTCAGGGGGGTTCTCCATGACCAGGATTGGGAACCTGTCACGCTTGGAGGTTATCACGGCACTTCTTAGACAGTCTGCATTTTTTGTGTTCTAGTTCCTAACATAACTGGAAGAGAAAGTTAGCATTATACTTTATATGGCACAAGTACAACCCGAAGGACACGGCATCCATGATTACCAACAAGAATGTCAAATTTGGACTCGTCTGACCATAGAACACTTTCCCACTTTGA
>JAQMCW010000005.1:10841454-10856047 GCA_030068335.1 Chrysichthys cranchii
CATTTAAAGGTGTTGACTAACTTTTTTCCTATGATTATCCGCTTGACTTTCTGAACAAATTTATGGTGGAAAAGATTATGAGCAAACTTTGATTTGCTTGAACGCTTCCAGAATGAAATGCTTCCTTCTTGCATTTTAAGGCTATGAGGAAACTTTAAAACCAAGCATGTACGAATTCCAGATAAATATATAGATTTTTTTTATTTAAACAACAGGTTTTTTTAAACAAACAGGCAGAGTAGTTGGATGCTCTGAATAGAAGCAAAGACAGCGGTAGCAAGTATTCAGCATGTATCCCCTTTGTCTATTATTGTTCAGCTGCACACTACCATATTTATAGAGATCGAGAAGATTTGTACCAGATTAGGTACCACCTGCTCTGTGAGATTATTATAACACATGTTGCCAAAAGCTCAAGCCCATTGAGATGATTGCTAACTGCCCATTTTGAACAGCGTCATTGAAACCCAGCTTCATTAATGAGCTTCCGCTCCCCGCTACCGAAATTCACATCTGCTGCCGCCTCAATGATCCACTGGGAATGAAGTTTGGGCAAGCTCAACCTTTCCTGGGTGTCTTGACAATAAATTATACGCAAGATACTTTTCTACCTAAAAGCGACAAAAAAGTGACCCAATATGAGTATATCAGGATCTTCAAGACTGATAACAGATTAACTGTGGTGCTGCATTTAAAAACTATCCGTCATATAACTATCAGAAACAAGCCATTACTATGAAATTAATCAATCAGTTAATATGAAATAAATCCTGTGACTTACTTTGAGAAAGTGTATTGTGATATTATTTAGACCACCTATATGAAATATCCAATCTGGGACTCGTATAACAAGTCCATTAATACGCATATCAGGAGGTGGGCAAGACCTTGTTGCCCGACCAATGTAAATATAGTGGAGGCTGTTGACTTAGCCTGACTTTTTTTGGTCAGTCATATATGGAAACCTGTTTCCAATGTCACAGCCAGAGTAATTTCCTTCACCATGTGCACATGTCCGTCAGCAGTAATCGGTCTCTGCAGAGCAGCAAGAACGAGGGGGAGCCTGTCCACGGCTGGTGCTGTGGCATCGACATTCCTCTGTCCACTGGCACGGCAGTGGAGTAAAGCTAAGCTGACATTGTTCGGCTGGACCAAAGCTGGAGTGAAGCTGTAAATAAACACTAAGCGCAGGTCCACAAGGATATGGTGTGGCTTCGTGCTGCTCAGATCGGAATGGCGTAGAGCTCCAAGGGGATCTTCTGTACTGTACTGTACTTGTGTTTGCCTGGCCACTGAGCAACGTCTGCAGTGCCAGCTTCTCACTGATGTGTTGTGAGGATTAATTAGAGCAGTTTCACAGCTGCCGGGTCCTTCTTGGCTCTGCGTTTTTGGGTGTGACACTGTAAAATGTGTTGCAAGAGTTTTTCATGGGTTCTTGCAGCTTCTTTAGATGAAAAAACAAAACAAATCATGCTTTCTCTTTGGCATCATATGAGTCACCTAACCAACAAACAACAGTCACAATAAATGCACTGTATTTTTGTCTGTAACTTTCTTTTTTCCTACATGAGAATCCTTACATAGTATTTTCTTTTATCCACATCATCTTTCCTCGTTTCTCTGAGCAGGTGAAAGTGATGGTGCGGATCTGCCCGTCTGTTGGGGTGCAGGACTCCTCCGAGTCGATGTCTTTCCTGAAGGTGGACCAGCGGAAGAAGCAGGTGACTCTGTATGAGCCTTCACTCCTTACCCAGCCCAGCTCAGGGCACCGCCATACACCACTTGCTGCTCCAAAGATGTTTGCTTTCGATGCTGTCTTCACCCAAGATGCCTCACAGGTAAACGCTCCACTGGAATCTGTGTGAAGTGCCTTTGGTTTGGCGATATTTCCGATGCTGTTGTCTTGTTTTATTGGCTCCTGGGTTGTATTCTAGGACATTTGAGCCAAGACATATCCTCAAGGGCAGTAAGACATATGTACATCACATATACAAACACCCCCTCCTCCCACACACACACACACACACACACACACACACACACATATATATTCTGGACAGGGCTTGAGGCTTAATGCAAAAATGGCAATCTTATTTCAGCACCATTTTTCACAGTATGGGCACCGCAGCTGTTTCTTTTAAAGTCTCCAAAATGATTTGAATTCCAGTCGCATATATTCAGCAACGTTTTCAGTTCGTCACCCGGACTCCAGAGCTGGGAGGGCATTCCAAATTAAGATCAGAGTGCCTTCCAAACAGCCACACAAATAACCACGAGGAGACACTTAAGAGACATGCACAGTCCTTGAGAATGATTAAGTGAGAGCAATTTAGTTGACGTTTTGTGGCAACTGAGCTCGATTTGTTAATGTCTGTGCCGAAAGAACTCGGCGTTAAACCCGTTTTATAGTGGCTCTTTACGCAAACAGTTAATTTGTTTCTTTAGTGCATGTGCGATTTAAGGTGTTTGCCTGATTAAAATATTCACTGCCATGTTTAAAACAAGCAGCTGAATCTTAGCATGATGGTACTCAACGTACGAAATAATTGTATGATTTAGTGGTTGAAGAGGCACATCATTCTAGTCAGCAGTTTGCTAAAATGTGCTGTTCTTCAGCAAACACTTGGATAGCCTGTTTGTCCTTGTGTGTGTGTTTTTTCTGTGTGTGATGTATGGAAGGAGATTGCTGCAGTAGCGCACTGTCCCTGTGGACTGAGGCTAGAGGAACAGATTGTAATAACAGCACTGTAGACCGCAGCAGCGTAAACCTCCCCATGCCTGATGAATCCATGATGAGCCGCTACTCGCTTGATTTGATGGTGCACCGTATTTCTTTTGCTAATGACGAATTAAATGGATATCAGTATGCGGCAGAAATTTCCGTCTTTCAGACTGACCAAGTTTCTGGTGCACAGTTCATGACGTCCTGCAACCAAATCTACAGCACTGCGCTGAAATGAACAGTGGCTGACTGTTCATATTGTTTTCTTTTCTGGATGTTTGCAGGCTGAAGTGTGCTCAGGGACCGTGGCTGAAATTATCCAGTCAGTGGTGAATGGAGCAGATGGATGCATCTTCAGCTTTGGCCATGTCAAGCTTGGTAAGCTTTTCTTGTCCGATGTTCTGCATTACCCCTACATGTGATTACCTTGCATTACATTTTACTAATGACTTAAAGGTGGATAGCAGTCATGTGTCTTACCGCCCAGGCCTTAGTAGCCACTAAATAAAGATGGCTCGTCTTTCTCATTTCTTTAAAAGCCTTTAGTGATACACTCGGGTCGATTGTGTGTGTGTGTGTGCGCGTGTGTGTGTTCTGATCATTTTGGCCTTGTGAGGACATTTGGAAGGTCTTCACGAGGAAAGTGTTTTGTTTTGTTTTTTAACAAAAAATAAGAAACAATAAAGATCCTAAAAGTTTCCTTTTCATTACTGAGGTTATAGTTAGAGTTAAGCTTAGGTGCAGGCATAGTATTAATTAGCTGCATTAATATCCTCATAAGCATATTAAGAGACGTGTGTGTTTGTGTGTGTGTGTGTGTGTGTGTGTGTGTGTGTTCGATTAATATGAGCCAAAAGGCCATAGGTAAGAGACTATAATTGAAAGCTTAATAACTTACGCTCACGGTACTTTGCATTTGAATGTCTTAAGGCTGCGACTCAACATGTTTTAGAAGAAGCTGTATGAGACTCAGTTTTAGGCAGTAGTGCAAGAAGTTTATAGTTTGGGAAAGTACTCAGATTAATCATATTAATCAAGTAGCTATCAAGGGTTAAGTGCAAATGTTCTAATGTGCCACGGTTTCTATAGCAACAACTAATTAAGACTGACAACCCAATGACTAAATTTACCAAAGAAGAAGAAGAAGAAGAAGAAGGAAGAAGTAATTACCATGGACTTGTTAGGCAGATGTCCTTGATCACTTAACGTGGCTTAACAAATTAACAGGGAAAAAATAGTTTAGCAGTGAAAAAAAAAAACAATTTTTTTTATATAAAATATAATATAAAAATATATAATTGTTGGCAGGTTGATAAGGTCAGAGATGTTCAAGAATATTTATTTGACCGCCAGTAGATAAGGATAAGCAGATAAAAAATGACGTGGTTGCTCTTTAACAGTGTGAAATTATTGGCAAGTTGGGATGGAATAAACACCGTCATATCACACCACCATGCTGATAATTTTCTCATAAATGCACACCTCTGCCTGGTTTATTCCTTATTTCAGTTGTGTAGTGTTGATAAACACTACATTTCACACAAAGTATCTATTTTAATCCATCAAGTTATGTATTTGTTTGTTCGAGGCACTTTTTTCCCTTCAATTTAAGGAAGTTTCCATGGAAACATTCTCTATCCCGCCCTTTTGTTGGATTGGCAGCCAGCAAATATCTTAAACCATAACAGAATTCTTGAGAAACCGTGATGAACCACTACCTAGACTTTATTAACAGTGTCTGATCAGGGTTTGTTACTTTTTTTTTTTTGCTTACAGTTTGTGAGCTCAGCATAGTTTCTTACTGTTCTGTTTTAAAGAAAAAACCCTGTAGGTTGACATCATTCTGGAAACTCTCTCTTTCCTGCTCTGTTTCTCTCCATGATCACATATAACACCGGTAAACACATTTGAGTAAATGTGTAATAACCGATATTGTCAGGAGAAAAGGTTCTTTTGAAATTCCAGAGCTCAACACACACCAGTATGCAGAGCAGTTTTCAATACACTGCCAGAATTAACAGCTTGCTCTTTCCCCCTCACCAGGCAAGACGTACACCATGATTGGCAAAGACAGCTCTTCGCAGAGCCTTGGCGTCGCGCCCTGTGCCATCTCCTGGCTCTTCAAGCTCATCAGTGAACGCAGGGAGAAAACTGGCACACGCTTTTCTGTACGTGTCTCGGCAGTGGAGATCTACGGCAAAGATGAAGGTCTGCAGGATCTGCTCTCGGATGTCTCAGCAGGCAATCTGCAGGATGGCCAGTCGCCAGGGGTCTACCTGCGCGAGGACCCCATCTGTGGCACGCAGGTTAGTCAGATCTCAGGGCTGGGCCTCTATTATTATTTTTGTCTTTTGTTCTCTTTTAAATATAATACAGTTTTTCTCTGAGCATATTTGGTTTGCTGTCGGTGCGTTAATAAAATGAGGTATGTTCAAACTACACGTCATTTTAGCAGCATTTTTATGGCGTAACGTCATGAAGCCCTGCACTGACAGGCAGCTGTTTCACCCCCCCATCTAGGGGTGCTGCTGATTTGTCTCTCTCCCATCCCCCGCCAGACTCCTCATTGGAGGAGGGTAAATGCTGGTGGGGTATTTGGCGTTTAGAGAGATGGGGTAGCGGGTAGTTGAAAGCACTGCCAGGTGTTGGCATCAGATGTTGTTTTTTGGGGTCCATATGAGACCAAGACTTCAAAGGCTGCCTGTAGGCTTGTGAAGTTTAGACAGAGGGAGTTAGGCTCCGCCCAGCTTTCCTCAGAGTGATTTCCCTTCTCTTCGGTGCTAACGCTTCTACCTGGGATAGTCACTGATCATTTCAAGCTTGAGTTTATCTGACTGATGAACCATTCATCTGTAATACCAAATCATTTAATCACTTTAAGGCCGTTGTGGGCACCATGGAGGATCCTGAGCCTGTCCCAGGAACACCGTGCACAAAACAAGAACGAATACGGGCACAATACAGATCAGTTTTGCTGCATATTTTTTTATGGAGGTGTCCCAGTTCTAGGGGTCATCTCAAAAAAACAAACAAATCACTTTTTTAAGCTAGTTTTTCTGATCATCTTTTTTCTTTAAATTGCTCCTGACAGGTTTCTAGCCTTCTGCTTCATCTTCTCTCTGCACAGCTGAATTATCTTGAGATTGTGATCACTGGTCTCTTGATCTCTCGATCACAAAGTCAGTAATCCTCCTCCAAGTCTAATGGGCTCCCTGTGTGTAGAGCGACTAAAATAGTGTTCCTCTCTTTCACCTTCATTACCAGTCTCTCTTTCGGTCTCTTTCAAACCATTAGAAAAGAAGTGAAAATTTTTGCCATGACAACCCTCTCCTTTTAGCGTTACATCAGAAGCAGGATATAAAAGAGGTATATGACATGTTTTAGGAAATTGTTTCTCACATTCAGAAAGGGAAATGCAAACTATTGAACTTTTGATGTAATTTTGTTTTGCTGTTAATACCTTTACACATTTTTCACTTTTCACGACGTTATCCTTCATTTTGTTTTGAGGCTATGCAACGGTCTCAGCATAAGTTTTTTCTGCACTTGCTTCCAGCTCCAGAATCACAGTGAGCTGCGGGCCCCCACAGCTGAAAAGGCTGCTTTCTTTCTGGATGCAGCCCTTGCAGCGCGCAGCACTAGCCATCCAGATGCAGACGAGGAGGACCGGCGCAACTCACACATGCTGTTCACTCTTCACATTTATCAGTATCGGATGGAGAAGAGTGGCAAGGGTGGAAGTGAGTATTTGCGTGTGTGTGTGTGTGCGCGTGTGCGTGTGTGTGTGTGTGTGTGTGTGTTCATGTGTGGTTAATTGACATTCCAGCTCTGATGATCTCCCCCTGTGCAGTTAATTGATGGGCTGCACTTCCATTTCCTTTTCTTTCTCACTTTTCATACTCGCAGAGGTGGAGAGCTGCATCTCAAACTCATTAATCTAATAGCTGAGATATTACAGACTAAATCAGAGCCACCGTCCCATCACCCTTTAATTTTTTCTCACAATCTATCATGTGGAAGGTAAATCACTCGGGCCTGTTTTGACCACTTCATTAAACTTTAATGGGAATTTTAACAGACAGTAATAATTCATGAGCAGCTAATGACCACAATCATAATGTAGAAATACCTGTCACAGGGCGATGCTGCAGCGCTCATTAGCATAGGTAAACGCTGAGTATTTGACAACAGAGGAAACGTGGTTGTGTTAAATGGAAATGGAAACTGACTGGCGTTCAGAAAAAACAGAGCACAAAACAACACAGGAACAGTAAGGAGAATGTAGCCTGCTCTGAAACTCTTGTCGTTTTTCTCTGCAGTCATTTGAAATAATGTTCATGTAGCAGGGATAATGGGAGGCAGCTCCTGCATGAACTTATCATACCCCTCGAACGAACTTTATGTGACATGCAGAATGACAGTTATAATGCCATGACAAAAGGTAATGATAGTTGTTCAAGAGCTTTTGTGCATTAAGCTGTGGTGCACTTAAAATGTCCTCACAAAATGGTGTCATTTGTGACACGGACAATTCTGTGTGACATTTCTTTTTTGCCTTATTACGTTTGCAGAACATAGCAGTATGAGTTTAATATCTATACCAATGTGTGTATATTACTGTATATGTCTGGTTGTTTTATGTGTAGGTCAGTTTGGGCCAGATTTGTAGCAAGGCTGACTGCAGATTACTCAGGAATAACTCATGACCCGTCATGCTAGTTGCTGACCTACCCATGGGGATTATTTCAGAGAAGGAGTGTCGGTGGAATGTAATAACCTCTCTACCACTGTCTCAAACTCCACGGAGGGATGGTATCTTCTGTCACACAGTTTCCGTCGTGAACTAGCAGCCAAATCTATAGCCATGTTATTGCCAAATAAACATTATTCTTATGCTTTGGACCCTTTATTTGTGACTTGGAGAGCTTTTATTCTCCTGGTTTTCAGTGTTAGCATTTAGCACTGTAATGTCCTGAGTGTTTTATGCTGCATTTATGAATGCAGCATAAAACTGCATTTTTTTTAGACAAGGTATTGTGGTGATTTGAAATGTGCAAATTGTAATATGATTACCCAAGTGGGGACATTCAACGTGAGAAGTGTAAAAAAAAAAAAACAGGGGTTTTTTTTTTGTGTGTGTGTGTGTGTTTTTTTAATTGATTTGGCTTCATTTTGTGAATGGGACCTGGTGGGACCCCAAGATAACAAGCTTAAATTTCAGGTTGAGAGGATGTTTTCTGATGTTATCATCAATTGTAGGTGTGGAGTTTCATGTTACAATTTTGTCTCCTTATATCACTGTTTCATAATGCTCCACATCCATTAACAAATTGATTTGTTTCCTGTTTTCTTCCCTGTGTTTTGCTTTCTGTCCTATTTCCTCTCCTCCCTCCCAGTGTCTGGTGGTAGAAGTAGACTGCACCTCATAGACCTGGGCAGCTGTGAAAAGGTGCTTAGTAAGAGCAGGGATGGAGGAGGCGGTCTGTGTCTGTCCCTCACCGCCTTAGGCAACGTCATCCTGGCTTTGACAAATGGAGCCAAACATGTACCATACAGGTAGGAGAAAGCAGACTGCGACTTTTTTTTTTTTTTTTAACCAATATTAGGGATGTCACATGTTCACACACATTTTTATTTGTAGCTTTTTATGTGAACTTACAAAAGACGGATGAGGTTTATTGTTATTCAGTTTTCCAACGACGTAACAGAAAAAGAGTGCTCATGTAATCGAAACTGGCGGCAACAAGATTACACATGCTGAATGGTGTTGACAGGTTTACTATCAGTTCTGTGCGCTGCTGATGTCATTCAAAGCGCTCTGCAACATGCTGTAAAAAATTTCATTCGCACCTCTTTGCACTGTTCGATCATTTCAGGTAATGTCTAAAATATTGTCTCTGTCATAACAAGAAAAAAACAAACCTGTTTTTAAAGCTTTTAGCATGATATTATTTTGTGTTATGTAGGGATAGTAAGCTTACAATGCTGCTTCGTGATTCACTTGGGAACATCAACTGCAGGACAACAATGATAGCGCACGTGTCAGACTCACCTGGTCATTATGCCGATTCACTCGCCACTATCCAGCTCGCCTCCCGAATTCACCGCATGAGGAAGAAGAAGTCCAAGGTCAGTAGAACGTTAATGGGTACAAATTTGTATTAAATAAAAACTGCTGTCATCTGCATTAAAGGTTGTCATCGAACATATGCTTTTGAAGTGTTTAAAAAAGCAAAAATGATGCAAGAGGTAAAGATAACCTTAAATTTAGGCATTTGAAGAGCAATAATAAAACAAGAACTAGATTACCAACAGTAAGAAACTAATAATAGTACTTGGTGTCAGATTATAGATATATATTTAATGCCAAAGTCTGAATAGATACAGGTACAGATTTCTTTTGACAGAAAAAAAAACATACAGTAATTCAGTATGACAGAAAAAATCTTAAATGATTATTAACATTGATATTTAAGCATACTTAATTAGTACTAATTTAGTACTATATCTTGGAGGCACCCTAATTCATATTATTACTAATAATGTATGCTTTATTCCTTGTGCAGTATGCATCCAGTTCCTCTGGAGGTGAAAGCTCCTGTGATGAAGGAAGAATTCGCCGACCCCCACATTTAAGACCCTTCCATCCACGGACTGTGGCCCTGGACCCAGATCTACCCTCACTACTGAGTGATCCAGATTACTCCTCAAGCAGTGAACAGTCATGTGATACTGTTATTTACGTTGGCCCAGGTGGTGCTACAATTTCTGATCGAGAACTCAGTGACAACGAAGGTCCACCGGCCTTTGTTCCTATTATCCCATCTCTTAACAGAAAGCAGCGTGGTAAGGAAGGACCAACTGACAGAGACCATTTCAAGTGCAACACCTTTGCTGAACTTCAAGAGCGACTGGAATGTATTGATGGGAGTGAGGAACCAAGTGCTTTTGATGGTGAAGCTCGAGGAAGCCAAGTAAGCCCCAAGATGGACATTAACTCAACAAAGCCCAAAGAAGGGCCTGTTTCGGTTGCCTTCAGGGCTCCTACCAAAACATCTTCTCAGCAGGACAATGTATTATCCAAACAGCCACTTTCTGCTCACAGTAAACTGCCTGGCAGTCCCAAACACAAGGCCAAAAATGAACATTCCAAATGGCAAAATGCTTCAGTGTCAAATGGAGATATGCCGGGGACTGCCTGTTGCACAAGTGAAAAGAATCTGGTAACAGACAGTTTAGCTCCATGCTCCCTAGGGAAACAAGATAAATCGACAGAATTTCAAGACTCCGAGCCAGTGGTGAGAGAAAAGGTATTCTTAAACAGGAAACAACTACCCAAGCCAGCTCCTCCACCCCCACAACAAAAGGATAGTACGAAGGCTAATAGTGATTCAGAGGAAAAGTCTGCCATAAGGATACCACCCATTGGAATGAGCCATCAGGTGCAGAAGCAGTGTGATTCAGGTCGCAACTCTCCTCTTTTGAGCAGGGTTCATCATCTGAACCCCAAGACACCACTAGAGGTGTGTCAGCTAAAGTCCTCACTTAGGGAGCGGGATATCTTAAGGACTACAGTAACTCTGCAACAGCCAGTTGAGTTGAATGGGGAGGATGAGCTGGTGTTCACCCTGGTAGAAGAACTATCGATTGGAAGTATTATGGACAATGGAAGACCCTCCAGTATCATAAGCTTCAATAGTGATTGCTCTGTACAGGCCCTTGCTTCAGGATCTAGACCAGTAAGCATAATTAGCAGCATCAACGATGAGTTTGATGCATATACATCCAATATGGGTGCATCTCAAGTAAATATTGAGATGGTAGCACCATTTCCAGAGGAAACATTTGTCTCCTTAGACAGTCGTGGTTCTTCAATCAGTTCTTGGCTTAGTGAAGTAAGTGTCTGCACCACAGAGAGTGAAGGGGCACAGTCTGCAGATGTATTCCTTCCTGATGGTATACAAATTGACCCAGGAAGTGTTTTCTACCTTGATTCTCTTGGAATATTCCAAACCAGTCCCCAGAAGGAGCCCAATAACTCTTTAAATGATAGTGGTTTTAGTTTCTCAGAACTGGATAGTGACAGTGCAACTTCAAGTAAACTCTCACTTAGTAAATGCTCATCCTCTCCAGAGTCCACAAAAGCTTCGATCAGAAATACTTTAAAAATGGCAAAACCAAATAACATGAATTCATCTCCAACCCAGACCCTGCAAGACCCGTACAGTGTCCATTGCAGTCTTCCCAGGAAAATAAAACCTACCTCATCCACAGTCCAGACTGGTAGCATCAGTGACAGCAGTAATGGTAGCAGTTGGAGACGTGAACCACTGAGGCTAGAGGGCAAGTCAGATGACCCGTGGCATCGAAAAGAGAACATGTCAGAGTTGCCTATGACCTCACATTCAAGTGCTTCTTCTAAACAATTAAAAAATGGAATGAGTGGCATACCTACTAGAAAAGCAGGCACAGACTTTTACAATATTTCACGAATACCCACAACACAGGGGTCTACTGCATCTCAAAGGGTGGTAGATGGATGTGAAAAATCCAGCAGCGTTAAAAAGGTAGAGACACCCGGCAAAATGCCACAGCTCAGAAGAGGTGCAACCACACTTGGGACCGTACCAGTCATTCAGACATCTGTTGACGTCAAGGTTGGTCTAGACATTGGATCATCAGGTAGCTGGAAGTTTTCATCATTGGAAAAGAATGGGAAAGCAAATAAGCAGGACATTAGTACGCTGCCTGGTGGTGTATTGCCTCCTCCACCTCCGGTGCGTAAGTCCAGTCTGGATCAGAAGAATCGAATCTTGCTCCCACCAAGTGCCTTAAAGTCTGCTTGTGAGACAGGAAAGCCACTGGTACTCAGGCCTGCAAAGTCAGAGGATGAATATGATCCGCGGTACAGAGGAGACTCCCACAGTTTAAAAACATCCAGTTTGAGGCTAGATCATAGTGTACTAAAAGCAACATCGAGTCTCAAAGCCAGAGGAGCAAGAGGGGAAGTTGGACAAATGTATGGAAGCCAAGTATCCCTAGAAAGGTCTGACAGTTTAACATCTTTAGGATCTAAACCTGTGCTCAGTCGAGAGAACAGTGGGGCCAGTCTTGGTGGAAAGTCAAGCAAATCTTTTGCTAAGTTTGGATCACCTGTTACCACTTCTTCCCCAGTCACTACCTCTCCGAATCCCTGTGTTAATCAATTCAACATGGGAAAAAGTGGGCCGATCAAAAACAGCCTTAATGCAAGACCAGTGCCTGTAAATGGAAACAAAGCTCGCACATTATCTGCAAGCAATTCCAAAGCCCTAAGTTCCTCAACTAAGTCTCTCACAACGTCTGCAGCAAGGAATTCTAGCCTCCCACCTTCAGGAAAGAGTGCATTACCTCGTGCAGGAGCAGGATGTAATGGTAAATCTACAAGGGGAACTATTATGGGTACTAAGCAAGCCATGCGAGCAACTAACAGCCGAGTAGGTGAGCTGGCATCAGGTAGTCCGTCTGGAAAACAACCAAGGGGATCTGGTGATTCTGACAGCGGGAACGACAGTGGTGTGAACCTTAATGACGACAAGCCTACACCTATCCCCATCCTGCCTTCTCCTTACAGTAAGATCACTGCTCCGAGGCGGCCTCAGAGGTACAGCAGCGGGCATGGAAGTGACAACAGCAGTGTCCTGAGTGGAGAGCTGCCTCCTGCCATGGGACGAACTGCACTGTTCTACCACAGCGGAGGGAGTAGTGGGTACGAGAGCATGATCAGAGACAGTGAGGCCACTGGAAGTGCATCTTCAGCTCATGACTCTATGAGTGAAAGTGGGATGTCTTCCAATATGCGGCTCAGGAGCTCAAAACCACCCAAAAAAAGATCAAATGGTAAGTAGTATGTAGGCCTACAGGTGAAGTTTGCCCAGTTTTGCAAGGATTTTCTTATAGTTTGTTATGACCCATTCTTACACTATTAGTCTGTGTGACACTGATACGTTTTCATACAGACTTGCAGGTAAATAAATCTTTTGTCTGTGATATGTCTTTTTCCACTGTGGCCATCAGTATGTCCATGTATTGTGCTGTTTCATGTGTTCTTATTTGTCTTACCTCCCAGTGATTTTTAAAAAGTAAATGCTTGTTATTGTTTGTACTTCAACTTGCACTCTCTGTTCTAGGCATTCAGAGGCGGCGTCTCATCCCTGCTCCTCTACCAGACACCTCCTCTCTGGGAATGAAGGCTGGAACCACAGGCCAATGGGTGGACCTACCGCCTATATCTGGCCAATTGAAAGAGCCCTTTGAAATCAAGGTGTATGAGATTGATGATGTAGAGCGGTTGCAGCGGCGAAGACAAGAACAGCCAACAGAGGTGAGTAATTGAGGATGTCTGAGATCCAAATTTAAAAGCTCACCTTCTGGATCAGTGATTTTTCTATTATGATGCAAAGTTTTCATTATGGCTACTGGCTGTAAATGTTCGTGTTGATTCGCATGCTGAGTCTTCTTTAAGCAAAACAGCTGAACTATCCCAGATATTATTTTTCTTAAAAAATATATTTTCTGGTCATTCTGTCATTTCCCATTCCCCGGTCACTATTTTGAGGTTGATCATATGAGTATTAGCTGAATAATATGCATCACTTATAAAGCCCTTGACATTGAAAGAAGTATGTGTCAGCCCCTTACATCTTATTAAAAGAAGGTGATAATTTGGGGCTCAGACTGTTGACCTTCAGATGACTGTGTTTGGATATGTGTTACCTCATAGCTGCATGTGTAAAGAGGATAAATGACTAGGGGTTGTGAGACTTTGACAGAAGGACACATGGATCAGAAGTCTAGAACTTATAACTGTGTGCCAGCATTCTTAGGTAGAATATAATGAGAGAACTTCACCAGTGCTTGTATCCATTATTTACGTGAAATCCTTATTGTTTGGCTGATACTGAGAGATATTCATCTGCCAATTCTACAGCATTTTTCAGCTATCAGTTATGATATCCTACATATTATCTGCTTTCTCTGATTTTTGGAGTGTCCTAAGCAGTATTATAACAAATATTGTATATAATTTATACTCTGTATGGCCAAACATATGTGGACACCTGACCATTATACCCGTATATGCCATTCCAAATGCGGAACAGGGTTAAAACTTAAATGCTGGAACAGGTTTTGGTTTCTTACTTTCAGATAAGAGAAGTCTTAAATCTACAGCATACAGGCATTTAACAACTTTGTGCTTTCAGCTTTGTGGCAACACTTTAGGAAAGGCCCACATATGGGTCTGATGGTCAGGTGTCCACATACATTTGACAATATAGTGTATACTCTGGATTTGTTTTCATAATAGCACAGTACAACATCTAAAACTTTATTTGGTCAGAAACCAGCAAAGCCTGTTTTTGACCTAAGCCTTTTTTTATGCATAAATGTGCAATTATGGCGTCCACCTCAGAATACTGGATGCATGTTGAACTATGCATGTTTATATTTAACTATAGATTTAACATTTACATCCTGCTTCTCTTTTTCTGCAGCAGTCAATTCAGGATGTTGACAAGGTATGTTGATCTGGCCAAATGCATATAATGTAATGATTTAAGTAAATAAAGACAAGTGAAGAAAAAGTTGCAGGTGCTATTAACGGTTCATGTTATTTTACTAAGCATGTATTCCTGTATTACAATACCAAGAAAATGTTTTAGATCTTTATATATATTTCTGTATCTGCTGTACTTTGAAATTAAGTGGTAGACTAAATGCTACAGGGCGGCACGGTGGCTGAGTGGTTAGCACTGTGCCTTTCTGTGTGGAGTTTGCATGTTCTCCCCGTGTTCGCGTGGGTTTCCTCCGGGTGCTCCGGTTTCCTCCCAC
>JAQMCW010000005.1:10884117-10899905 GCA_030068335.1 Chrysichthys cranchii
CACACACACACACACACACACACACACACACACACACATATATATATATATATATATATATATATATGTATGTATGTCTAAACCTTGGCCAATAGATTCGTCCAGATTTAAAATAACAGGAGGAGTAGTATGCATTATTAAGATAAGCGTTCAAAAGATGACCTAATTCTTCAAAAGGATGAATTTATGTTGAAAATCCAGGTTAAGAAGGGATATGAATGAGTACATTAGTCATAAGCAGAGAACAGAGAACACTCTGAGAGCACAATTTCACTGCTCCCAGAGAGGGCTGACACATTACTCCATTTTCACCCTATCCACCTTCATTTAGCCCACCAATTTCAGCTTGTCTGTCTCCATAAAAAAGTCTACTGATGCCTAAGGACAAGGCCATCTCTGTCTCACACTCTCTGTCTCACTCACACCCTGCCCCCCAAAATCCGAGGATCAAATATAACTCTGCTTGCCTCATTTAAGTTGGAAAATAGGATGGCTTCCCATCAGCTTTAGTCATGACAGGAGGCGTCACAGGTGGAGCATGTATGTGTGCGGGTGCACGTATAAGTAAGTGTGTGTGTGTGTGTGTGTGTGTGTGTGTGTGTGTGCTTCCTAGAGTGAGATTCTAGGGCATAGATGACACTGTGTCCAATTGGGAGCTACAAACCATCATCATCCCTGTTCTTTCAGGATGTCCTCTGTCCTTCAAGGACATTTACTAAGTCTAACACGACTGCAGTGTGGCAGACGGCGGAAGAGAGAAATGGAATTGTATCATCGTAAAAAAAAGTGTCAATCTAGAGCTATGCTTCCTTTGTTGGGTGTCTTCTTCAACAATCATCTCATAAAACCTGAAACCTACATTCTATGAATAACTCAAAAGTATTAGCCCATGGTTTAGGCTAAATCACTTTAAAACTCCTCCTCAGTGACTTTAGATATTGCTTCTCAACCACCACAGCTGCACTTGACCATGTAGTAATACTGAGACTGAGGGATCATTGCATTACCTTATGCTCAGCATTGGTGTCTCATTAGCTGTGTTCTGCTCACCTAGAGATGTGTCGTGCTCTGTCTTTTCTGTCTGCCACTGCTGAAATAATCAATCCCCTAAGCTGTGATCAATGGGCAGAAAGTGTGCATGCGTTTAGTTAATTAAAAGCTTGAGGGAACCAGGCCTGCATGGCTTCACATCCCATATTTTGGACCCCTTTGTAATTAATGACAGTGCAGGGTGGAATGGCTTCTAGCTACTGGGCACATCCTGCCAATGCGTTGGAATATTTATCATGCATTGTTAAAGGCAGAGTCAGGTGCTCTTGTTTGTAGATGTCTGCTGTGAGTCCTTAGGTGGTCTCGTCCCCTGCTACTGGCACCTACTGGGGATGAGGTGGAAATGAATAGGCTTTTGGTGATTACAGAGCTGATAACGCGAATATAATATAGATCCTGTTAAGGTGAGGCCTGTGTGCATTGGCATATGTGTAATGTATGAATAACCAAAGGAAGCCTACATAAAACACTCACATATCCCATCAAACATCCTTTTTTTCTTTATAGTGCATGGTAGATTGAGTGGGTCTCTCATGGTCTCTGGTTTTTGTATGGTTTTGGCAGGATGGAAGAGTATTCCAATCAAACATGGGAAATTATCCTTTGCAAGACAGATTGCTGTGCACTGGCATAGAGAAATGGGAGCGGGCGAGAGAGAGAGAGAGAGAGAGTGAGAGTGAGAGAGAGACTGGCATCGAATTCCAGACAAAAATGAATACGCTTTGGGAGCAGTAAAGAAAGAGAGAGAAAAATAGAGAGTAATAGATTAGACAGGGAAAATGACAGTTGTGGTTAGCACATTGTTTTCTAGGATACTCACACCACAGACTGTATATTAAATTTATCACCATGGTTCCAGCCATGCACAACAAAATCATGATTTAGAGTTGATGGAGAGAATTAACAAATCCAGATGGTGCATTATCTTATGGGACAGAAAAAAACCAGTTTATTTAAAGGGAAAGCCTGTCATTTTTGCAAACTGTGTGTAGCAGCCAGGGGTGTGGTGCAATATGGAAAGAGGGGGTAGAAGCAGTCAGAGGAAGTGGTAGGATAATTGGTTGATCCTGCACACCTTTTTTATTGTTTTATAATTGCCTGTTTACTCACCCCTTTCCCCACAGTTGGTTGTGACGCTAAAGAAGAAGTCTCTATGGGTGCTGGTCCTGGCAGGCCAATGTTCATTACTGTGTGTGCTTTGCTGTGACACATTCATTTACTTTGCCAATTACAAGGGTTATATATGGTACAGTACCATCTGTGCTGAATTATGAATTTTGTTTATTTTTTTTTCTTTTTCAGTTGTTTCTCTGGTTCTCTCTTTGGTCTCCCAAGTAACAGTGAAATACTCTCACCTCTCTCAGCTCAGACCTTTCACATATAAGAAACTTCTGTGTAATAGAAAATAACTGCAGTAAATTACTCATACAACTTGGAAAAGGGTAACACTTATGTCACACAAGTGACCACTTACCAGCAAAGAACAGATTATAAAATGGGGACACATTTGGCCTTGGTAGTAAGCTTAGACATGCATGAAGCTATTTCTATGTGGATTTGCACATAACACTCACTTGGAACAGTAACCTGAATTATACGATTATATAATGTTTGTCTTCACTTGATCTCAAAATAAGAACAATAATTAAAAAAGTAGAGGGTTTGATGACAGAAAATGAGCTCGATTAGAAGTAAGCATTTGCTACATATATGTAACTAGCTAACTTAGTGACTAGCCAGCAAAGTAAATGAGGTTGTATCAACAGTCATATATGATAACCTGATAGACTAGTTTGCTAAATAAAACCCAGATTGGATGTAAATCAAATGTTAGGTTTTAAAAGTTTTCCAAAGTCATTTATTATTTTATTGCCTAGGCGTACACTTATAAACAGCTTTGACTGCCTTTTTCAGAACCAGAAAGGAAATTGAAATCATCTAACAAACATCACTTGAGCTAAAGAGTCATGTTACACTCCTTAAAGTTTATGACAAGGAGAAATCGTGTGGGCAAGTGGACAAGGGCATGTTAAAAAGAGCATTGAAATGGAGCCAGTCTTCTTCTATTAGTTAGACTGAAGGTTGTTGGGGAAAGTTCCCTTACTACACATCAGCTGTAGATTGGTGGTGAGCGTGGTGCATGTTTGCTCAGATAGGCTTGAAGTTTGCCCCTGCATTTTTGTTCTACCCATAAAACTCACAAATAACCTGAATTCCAAACATAATGCTTGCCTTCGTACTGATAAACAAGCTATTTATAGGCTAAAACATGAAAGTTAAAAAGAACAGTTTAAAAAAAAGATCAAACTGCCCAACGACAGATTGCATCAGCTTACTCTGATGTTGTAGCCACGACCTTCTCACTAGGAATATATTTGTGTTAATAATTGCTTGCCTTCTGCTGAAACGGAACAGAAATTCTGATGGGAGGTTTGCAGCTTTCAGGCATTTTTTTCCTCTACAAGAACACCATCTGAGCTACTGTGTGTGTGACTGGCATGTTTTTCCCATTTACATCACTAGATTAGACACTAATACAACTCTAGCACGCACTTGGACATGATGGCTCTGCTAAATGTGTGGGAATTGGCCCATTTACTGCAGGAATGTGACAAGCTACCTGAGCCTGCATTTACTGAACATATGGCATACAGGTCTGCCACATTCTCTGCACAGAGACTTTAGTATTACCATGCTTCATGCTTCAACCCTTAACTGCCTTCTTCTAGGAATATAAGATCCACACTGCAACACAGTAGCATAAATCACTTAGTATCATCCCTATATTTTAGCTATATTTTACACATGGTATTTCTACATGGCATTTAAGGTTGTCTGGGATTGTATGGAAGAATCTCTTTACCAAATAAGAAAACGGCATCAATATTGAAAATGACTGACGACATTTAATTTAGCAGTCTGTCTTTATGTGCAAAATATAGAGTAAAGTATTCTTTGGACAAACAATTTTAGGGAGATTCCATGATAAAGGCACCACTTAGCCCTTGACAACTCTTGAAAATGCTAAATCTAAGAAAGCATGCATTTAATCATTCAGAAATATGTTAACGCATCTGAGACTAAATATCTTATTTTTAAAATGTTTCTTCGCTGATATTAGTTGCATTTGCTCTTAAACAAACTCCAACCTGGTTTAATATAACAGAAATGATTTTTTTCAAGTATAAAATTAGCAAATACCCAGAATGTGGTCACCTAGCATCAATGCTGTTACCATGATGGCATTAAATATATTCTAATGATTTACTCTATATATTATACAACAGTTCTGGTCCACTCATTTATTGGTTCCAAGAGTACTGATATTTCACATAATGCTCCTGGTGCGTTTCACTCTGTGCATCACTCCACTGATTTGAAACCATTACTACGATACTCTTAGCAATGACATCACTGGACATGGCAAATAACACTTTTCAGGAATATAAATTTTGACTTAAAATATGAAGGCATGTCAGGTGAGTATGGAAAAACAAAAGGGATACTAATTTTACCAGAAGCACCTGCCTTAGTTATTAAACAGGCCATTAAATTAAGTTAGCTAGTATTAATTAATGCTAATATTTGTTCTGTGGTTTAGCGAGCTAACAAATCTCTGTTAACTGTAAAATGTCCATGGGGAGTTTTATACAGAGGAATTTTTTGTATAGCGTATGCCTGTTTCTTACCAAAGCCCACTTGTAGCTCTTCAATCTTGTGTGCAAAGTGCTGCATGTTTTCATCCTAGCCAGACATGTTTAATAGATGTTTCAAAACCACAATCAGTTTCTTGAATAAGTGGAATCAGGCGTGACTCCTATTTGGTTGGAATGAAAGCCTGCAGCCACACAGATCTTTGCAGATAAGATTAAGGACCCTTGTTGTAGATTTTCTGACAACTTTAAATTTTCCCCAAGGAGGGAGTAACTCTGCCCAGAGATGGAATGGCATCGCATCCAGGCATCCCTTGTGTCAATGGATAGACTGTTAATCTACTATGGCCCCAAAGTTGCTGACTGGCTAAGGACAATGAGTGAAATTTTTTGCTGGTGTGATAAAATATACTCCCTTTTCCATCCATATTTTCTTAGCTGTTGACGGTATGTCCATCTAGAAATAGAAATTATTTGTCTGTTATTAATTTGTCATGCCATGGTAGAAGTAGCCCTCCCAAAACTGTAGCATTAATTTTGTCAGCTGGCCTAACAACAGAGTCGTTTTTATGCTAATTCACAGCTAATAGCAACAGCCCATTAACTATCTGTGTTCAATTTAGCTGTAATTTAACAGTAATTGATCAACTATCTTGCATACATTAACTGTTGTTTTTTTTAAAAAATTATATCAGTCCTACCAGCTAAATAATTAAAGTAAGATGTGCAGGTTATATCAGCAGGCTGGGTTCTTAGCTTATTCATTGTAATTCCATTTCAGAGTTAGCCTGTTAACAATGGTGCTCTTCTGTCTTTAGAGAAAATAAATTACCTGTCAGTTGTGCTGTGTTGCCCAATATGGATTCATTTAAAATCAATTACTATCTAATATTAAAGTGTGACAGAAAAAAGTCAGGTGACATGCATAGTTTGAATGAGCCGTGATAAGGTCTTGGGAGTAATTTCATTGCTTCTGTTTCTTGTTAGAATAAAATCATTGAAATGTGTGTTCAGCAAGGTAGTCTATCTTCTAGTGTACTACATCATTATGGGTGACCTTTCTTATAACCAATTATTCTGACAGAAGAGCACTTTATTTTGATAGTCCACTTACAGATATAGCTTGACTTGCTTTTTCTATCTATCTATCTATCTATCTATCTATCTATCTATCTATCTATCTATCTATCTATCTGTCTGTCTGTCTGTCTGTCTGTCTGTCTGTCTGTCTGTCTGTCCACCACCCTCCAAAAGGAGTGCAATTCTGCATATGCAACATTTGGAATCAACTCCACACCTTTTCTGTCTCCCTTAATTTGTCAAGAAATAATGAGACAACAGAATATGAGTGGCTAAGAAACGGCTTAACAGTCAACTGTCCAAATACCTTTGAGCCTGTGAAAATGGAGTGGCTGTGTAAAAATTGATTGTAATTCCAAAATGGTTAATGCAGTATTTTTTGTTAAACCCCTTGAGTTAATGCTGAAACTCTGTACTTCAATCTAGCTTCTTTTCAGATCCATTGTGATGGTATGTGGAGGCAAAATGATGAAAATAATTGTTCCAATACTTTTGGAGGAGTCTCTATCTATCTATCTATCTATCTATCTATCTATCTATCTATCTATCTATCTATCTATCTATCTATTATTTGTTGACTGTCTAAAGTCCAAATGAAAATATTACCTACTGGTCGGCAATATTACTGAATATTTGCAATATAATGATTCAGCAGCCTAGACCACACCTCTAACTCTGTGCTCTCTCCTCTCTTGCTGGTGCACATTTGCATCCTGTCTGATCTCATTATGTCTCAGAGCCAGCATGCTTTGGTCAGCCACCATCGGGATGCTGAGTTGGGCAACTGTCCTCATGCAAGTGACATAGGGACCAGGAGAGTGTGAGACCGGCAGTACATTGCACTGATTAAAAGAGCACCTGCGGCAGAGGAAGGAACAGCACACAGGAAGAAAAAAGGCTTGGGTGAGAGACATCTGCCCTTTGGAGCAGGCAAACAGATGGACACTTGTGTGACGTCCGACAACTCAATAAAGAGGGCAAAATATAGAATGAGGATGAGGATAATAGACTGAGCTTTACAAATTTAGGCCATGTTTTCTCTTCAGTAAATGTGCTGTGTCGTGTAAAATAATAGAAATGCTGTGAAGTGAGTGAAACCTTGCTTAAAACTTCAATTTTGAGATTATAGTGCAACTTTTCCATAAGGCCTGGTTTTGTTCTATTCATTTTTAATGCTTTTCCGGCCAGCAGAATCCATTTGAAATTTGAAAATTTCTTTTAGAACCATAGCTATAAATCTTATTTTGATCTCTCTGTTGTTGCACTCCCTGCTGTAGGTATACGCAACTGTCCCTGGTTCAAGTGATCTGCCTACTCGCAGAAGGCTTTCGTACCGGAGCTTTGCCGTGCCATGGTACTAAACTGAGAGAGTTATGGTGATTGTGTTGCTCTGGGATGCAGCAGTTTTCATAGCTCGGCACCTCAGAGCGCCGCTTACGACCACTTGTCAGGGTGTTTTCCAGTGATGAATGGACACTGTCTACATGATGAAGTCTTCCTGGGAGGTTGTTTGCTCGCAAATATATATTCAGTCAGGGTTGTGATACTTTTAATCATAACACAACACAGAATCAAACAGAGGTCTTGAACGTTGTAAGGATTTATGGTTAATTAATCACATGGGAGACAATTAATCAAGTCCTAATATTGCTGTAATGTTTCATATCAAATTATGCTTTGCGCTGGTTAAAATGTAAGTACAATCTAACATCTTCATTTCCACAGGCTGGCAGGCTTAAACTGTGGATATTAATTAACAGATGAATGTATTTGCTGCTTGGCTGGATTTTCTGAAGCATTTGTTTCTAGCAGTGAAGTCTTCATTGAAGTCAGCTTATTTAAGAAAATGAACAAAAATCACAGAATATAAATTTTTTTTAATATATATAATTTAATGGACCAGAGAATCATCACAATGTTTTTTTTTGTTGTTGTTGTTGTTGGTTTTTTTTTTAAATACAATTGCAGTTTGAAGTACACCTCATCCAGATGACCCCCCCCCCCCCGCCCCCGCCCCCGCCCATTTTTGTTTTTTACTGAATTATCATTTTCCGGTCTTAATCATTTTTGCACTCATTGAATGTTGATTAATCAGTATAAAAAAAGGGAATTTTTTTGGCTAATGACAACAATGTTTTTACTGTTTTTGATGTAAAACATATATAGATAGATTATCTCATTTCTAATTCATAAGGTCTTTAGATGAATAATAGATGTTGTCCTTTGAGACTGCTGCCCTTGTGCTTTCTCCTTGTAATATTTGAGAGAATAGCAGATAGGATCAGTCTGTGGTTTCTGCACTTGGATATTGTTTGGTATTACTGCTTTTTCTAAAGACACTCAGGGAGAACCTACCTACCATGCGGTTTAGCGGTTTGCTACAGTTTATGAAAGGAGAGCTGTACACTTTAAGAAACATGCTGCTTTTGATTTCATTTTTGATCTGGTTCTGCCAACTCAATACACCCATCTCCTTCTTCCTCCATGTCTTAAAACATATCTCCCTAGGATTTGAATAAGTTACCAAATTTTGTGCTTAGTCTAGAAGAGAAGACTGAAAAATCTAAAAGAAAATCCATACTCATTAAGATTCATTTAAGACCTTTATATTCCTGTTAAAAAAAGCAACATTTGATGTGTTTTTAAAGACCACGAATAAGATAGGAGCTCAACTGCAGCGTATGCACAAATCATATGCACTTCATTAGAATAGGCTGTATTTAAAATAATAATAATTAAACATCTGCTTATTACAATTACTTCCACTTGTGGGGAGACTGAAATACCCTGCAGCCAAAGATGAGAGGGTCTGCAAAATCCCCGCTACATAATCTATCCTGAATAATCAAGATAATTATTTCTGCCATGGCTTTTTTTCCCCAGTGAAATTACCATAAAAACTAATGATGGGGGGAGGACATGCTCATGCACCCTAGCAGATAAAGTAAAAGGAAGCAAAAGGATGAGGAGTTTAAATATCAGAGCCTTTGTTTCACTAGGAGCTCTTAGTTTCTAATTGATAGCAGAAGGGTGATTTTGGCACAAGCGGTAAGACTCTACTTTGTTCGGTCTCATAACTACACTGATATTCATTACAATAAAAATACATTAATATTAATAGAATAGCAAGGGTCAATCCCCCAACACCCCATGGTAGATGTTCTTTTGGGAATAGTAACAGCTAAGTCTGTCGCTAATTGTTAAAAAAAAAAAAACAGCACTCCATTGACCTTGACTTCCAGATCATTTGTGAATGGTTGGATATTGTTTTGTATATTAATTGCCTGCTAATCTGATTAGACTTGCTATTTCATGAATTTCTGATAAGAGTCTTCTGAAAAGGCAGATGGTATGCATAGCAGGGTACCACAAAAGCTAGGAATTCTTAGGAATTTCCTAATGGGAACACACACTGGTTATGCTAATATGGGGTGGTGGAATCAATAATCAATTCAGTTTTGCCCTTTTGAAGTGGAGACGGCTTCTGGTAAATGAATGTGTGGGGATGTGTGGGTATGGGATTGCACTGACTGCATCCTTGGGTTAAAACATGCTGATCTGGAAGTAAAGCAATGTTCTACTCCTCTCAGTCCATGAAAAATCATCTACCTTCACGTTTATGGATCAAGGGGGTCAAGCAATCCTAAAGCCATAAAATGTAGTAAATTGTGGAGCCCAGTTACTGTATAATCCATAATGATATTAGTGAGTTCCTGTCAGATAGTAAATACCAAGGCTAGTTGCAGTGCCCTGTGATGCATTACTAGTGGGACTTGTGCTGATAAATAAAGTCTCAGTCTTGCTCCCCTGACACTCAGAATGATTTTCAAGGTAAACCTGGCCTTTTTCCCCCTTTATAACATTTGATTGCTGTAGGTATGCACAACTGTCCTTCTTGCCCTGACAATCAAGAATGTGCAGGATACGGTGGAAATACGTTTCCTCCTAAACGACTGTAAATATTTTATACTTCTTCTCTATTAGTTTTTTAATCAACATATTTGTGATGAAGAGCTTTCCCCTCTATTGCCCTTTACCCGCATTGCCTTAATTTGAATTTAGTGTGTGAAATAAAGAAATTACTCGGCGCTTGGCATCTGAGCTATTTTACCTTATCCCACATCAGAGCTACACACATTGTGATTACATGTGAATTAAAAGCAGACCCTTGACTGTACACTGTCTGAACATCCTAATCGTGCAATCCCCTCCACATAAACACACTCATGCAGAGCAGTCTTCTCTCATTAGTGTGGGGGTTTGAAAACACTCCATGCTCCTTTGATGTTCCCTGAGATGTTCGCTATTGTGGCTGGAACAAAGCATCACCCCACAGAGACCAGGAAGGCAAACTTTTCCTCTGCACCCTCAGGCATTTCAAGAGCTGTTTGTTCAGAAGAATCATTTGTTTCAGCGCCTATGCCATTATCAATTCATTTACTTATCCCTGAGCTTTGTTTTTCTGGGATGCTGCATAGGGAAGTTTCATTGACCAGGACAGATCATAAAACTGAATGCAAATTGACAGTATTAAGTGTGTGCAATGGGACAAAAGACTGACAAAAATGAAAATTTCAAAGCATGAACAAATGAAATATAGAGTACGCCTTTTGCTGTAATAACTTGATAGTAGACTCAGAGGATTGCAGGAGCAGATATATATATCAGGATTTGTGGACTATGTAATCAATGTCATTTAGAAAGATCTAGTGTTCTGGGAGAAGCTATTGGATATTGCTGTGGCTGAAGTCTGGCAAACAGCCAACAAAGATGAAAAATTGGGTTTGGGCCAAAGTAACACCTCAAACCATGAATATATTAAACCAAAACCCAAACTACGTACATGGATCTAGGATTTTTCCCTGCAAAAGCACATCAGTTAAAAATCCAGTTTAACAAATCCTATGCTTTAAAATGTCTAAAATCTTTCTATCTAAGTGTAATTCGCACACACTGGGTGATTGTTTTTGTTTGCCATAGTGAAAGAGAACTAAGCCTAATCAATTCAGCTTGAAGATACTGGCTGTCTAAATGTCTGTGATTGTCCTGCACCTCAGATGGAATGAAATCTTTAAATGCTTCAACAGTATTCATGATTTGATATTCATGATAGAAAAAGAAAGGGAAGGGAGAATTAATTTTCATTAGCTTCCATGTTCATGGGACTTCATCTGCCACTATTAGTTTGTGTCTACTCAAACCCCAGGCAGACTTGTAGGATAGAAGAGCAAGAACATTAAATACATTGCAGTATCTGTTGCTGTTCTAGAAAAGAACCAAAATGTCCAGTCCTTCTAATCTTACATTTTCCTTCATATAGAGTTATACGGTATATCCGGTTCCATACGGCTCATTTTATTTTCCTGTCTTGGTAATTCAGATGAGGCTGCAGCTGGGATAGCAGGCACAAGCTTGGTCAGCTAATGCTGATTCTGTCCATTTCCTTCCACACAAGCATGTAGATTCCTAATTAAAGGACAGTGATTTGGTACTTCTCAGTCAATTAAACATGGATGAGCAAATTGTGATGGCTCACAAAGCTTAACAGGACAGCTCAAAAAGGCCTGAAATACAAACGGAGGCTTCTGAATTTTGTTTTCAAATAACCACGTTTTTCTCCAAATGTATTTTTTATTCACTTCCTATTATTAGGACTGCTTTTAGTTAGGCTTTATTTGTTGCTTATGCATTGCAAATGAGTGTCCCCCACTGATGTACTCAGGATTGCTATGAATAATCGAATTATTGCCAAAAAGATACATATACACAATGTCAAATATGTATCCTAGCCACAGGCCTTCAGTAATGGTTGCATTTAGGGATCTCACCAAGGACGTAAACCAGCAACCTTTTGGTACAGACCATTTACTTTTACAGAGCCTAAACCATCTGGAGGTCTTCTCTCTCTACACTGTAAAAATCAAATGAATTAATCCTTACTAACAGATAGTGGACTCCTACATATACTTCGACAATATTAATGTTACCGGTATAACTTATGAATCATTTATATCATTGAATGACGTCCATTATTCTAACTGGAGAACATGGAGGTATCTCAGGCAGAGAAGAACAAGTGAAATGCCACATACACAGTAATTTAAGCTTAGGATTGAACCAGAAACCCTCGAGCTATGAGATGGCAACTCTGCTTGCTGTACCCCTGTGCCATCCTGCATATGATTTGACAAAGTTAATTGTTTTGATGTTAAGCCAAATTCAACTGTAAGAAACGCTCCAAGCCTTTGATGGTTTTCTGATGAGAGACTGAATGAGGCAGTGAGTATTCACATGCATTGCAGAACGCAGAGTTATCGACTGTGAGGAGAGATAAAGAGGCACGGAACGGGACTCATCTCCAAGTCTTGATTACAGCTGCTTTGTGACACCTCAGAGAGTGATGTGGTGGACAGTTAAAACCACCATAAATATTCAGGACAAGTTTACAGTGTGTGCTGAAGTGCAGGTATAAAAATCACATCTTAATGGCTTCTCACTTGTGGAAGAATTGATTTTCTTAGCCCTGGCTTATTTTGCTGCCTTTGCTTGTTCACTTGACTGGAACTCTACTCAGTACTCACAATTTCTTCCCCCATTTAAATATTTTTTTAATACTTTGCTGTTTTTATTGCATGATACTCTTGGTACCTCTGTCTTGTCATCATGTGCCAGCCCTGAACTCCCCATCTCCCCAACTTGTTATTGTGATCACAGCCTCCTACTGTTTTATTGACTATATCACTAATTGCAGCTTGCATGCACAAAGCTCTCAAAGTTGGCTGAGAAGAAGTCTTGGGTGAATGGATTGGGGGAGGAACTGAAATATTTATTTTTCGTTTTTTTCTCCGGAGTGATCTGATGATAGACTTTATAGATGGAGCTTCCAAGTGGGTATATCTTTCACTCTCTGGCAGGTACACACTGCCACTGATCATAGATCATTGATCCTGGCCATCAATATGTCCAGTCCCACCAGCATATCAATGCTCTCTTCTTATTTTGGATTAGGATGAATGGCTTTCTTTCTTCCAGAACTGGCCATGCATTGATTGCGAAGATGGCTGATTGCAACGTACTGGTAATTAGGCCACCAACTTATTTTAATATGATTGTTTTGTCTTGTCTTGGCCAAGAGTCTTGGCCCAGCTGATGCACAGACAGTTGGCAAGAAATTAAATAAAGCAATATTACATTTTGAGCTTAATACTGAGGTGTTGATTTTACCACATGCTGTGATTGTGCTTGTTGTTGTGATGATAGCTAGTTGTGCCAAACTGAAGCGACTTACTGTTGCGACAAATGTTGCCAATAATACTGACATTAAAAAGTCCCTCTTTGTTATTTGAAGTCTTGAGTATTCTGTTTTGCATATGGGAATGTCATCAGCTCTTGTAATTTATTATTTTATTTTGTCTGTATAGGTAATGGAGTCTTTATTTCCACAGTGCTCAGGATGTGATGATTCGGATTCTACAAAGATGTCTATTTACTTGTATATAGTGTTTGACCCTTCCTGATTTCCTATTTTTTTGTATGTTTGTGATCATGAAACCAATTTAAATATTAGACAAAGATAACACAAACACAAAATGCAGTTTCTAAATGAAGGTGTTTTATTATTAAGGGGGAAAAAACTCCAAACCTACATGGCCCTGTGTGAAAAAGTGTTTGCACCCCCCTAAATAATGCAGGTTTTGTGTAACATTTCACAGTCAGAAAGGCTGAATTTGTCAATTGTCAGATTCATGCAATCACTGCAACAAAAGAGTGACATGCTTGTAAAAGAACTTACAGTAAATCTTGATCATTCAGGCATTGCCCATTCAACCAAATATTTGTGCACTGGATAGGCCAATAGCCAAAGCTTATGTAAATCCATGGCTGCTTTATTATGGATGTGGTTTGCTTTTAAAAAAATAAAAAAATAAAAAAACCAAAACAATATTCTTGAATATTTAACAGCAGTTATTCAAGTTACGTCATATGCCAACAAAATTTTAATTGCTAACATAATATAATTGCCAAAAATACTAAATATTGTGCCAAATATTTTTTACAATATACAAAAATTTATATTGTACTATTATTATTGTATAATGTAAAAGTTCAATTTACATGCACAGAGAAGTACATTGAACTTTTATTTGATGAAGTGCATTCACTAAGTTCAATCATGAATTACCATATAGCATTGTATTTCACAATATTATGTTTACTTGATGTAATATTTTAAGCAGTGATTCACCTTGACTGGCCAACATCATCTTTCATATGTACGCTAATGTGCTAAATAAACTAAACTACTGCACGCAAACTGTCAGGAATCAGTATGATGGAAATTTGAATTGTTATCAAAGTAAAATGAAAACATAAATGGAACACAAATTTCTTCTGAAAATCACAGGTCCTGACAGCAGTATTTAGTATCCTGAGGATATTTTGCATTAAATGAATCAGTTAAATGAATTTCAGGAGATGAATTGAAATGTTTGCCTAATATTATAGACATTTATCCACATCATGTCCACCAGTACTCAGATTGCATGGTATAATTAACAGGTGCAATATGTTTGACCAAATTCAAGTAACACATAGCCATGTGGTGGTGTGGTCTCCAATGTAGAGAGACACTTATCATTTTTGTTAATTCTCCCATTGCAGTTTTCCTCAACCAATCCAGCCTTTTTCCCAAAGGAGAGATAGGTTAAACAGGGTCAGCACCTCCTCGTCACCTGGGTGGCATGTGCTGAGGACGTCTCGAAGAAAGCCATGTAAGGAACAATGGGGCCCAGGAGAGAAGAGAAGAATAAAGGGGTGGGGGATTGACCTTGCACAAAGGGGGAGTGGGGCCAGTCATGCAGCCATCTGTCCATGAGGCTAAAGAGATGACCTGTCATTATTGTGGGACCAGCACAAGGAGCTTCCTGAAGTGGCATAGCAAGAAAATCTTCTTAAATGATTCTGAACTGTACTTCTGCAGATGCATTCTGTGGGTCATTTATCATGTTAACAGCAATAATGTATGCTGCAGGGGATAGTTTTGCCATTTGTCTAAATATGTTGTTCCCCTAAAAGCCATTGTAAATATCACTCTTGAAAGTGAAAGTCTGCATGATCACAACTGCAATTCTCCAAACACTTTGCGCTGATGTGAGCCAGTTTATCAGTTGGAGACTATGCATGTTTGAAGGCTAAAGAGTTGCTATTTAAAGCTTACTGCAAAAGGCTGAATCCATGCTGTTTCCATGTGGAAGCACTCTGCTGCTGAAAGCTCAGTACTTTCTCCTGGTTTTGAACTTGTTCTCTCTATTAAAGCCAAACATGATAGACACTGAAAAACTCTGCTACTAATGTTTGGTCCTTTTTATCTACAGGCAACTTGGCGAAGAAGAAATTAACATTAACATCCAATTGGTTGCATCACTGGATGAGTATCATTACCACTTCATTTCATATTAGAGGAAGAATTTCTTAACTGTCATGGGTTTTTTACTGCACATTTTAGGAGAGGTGTTGCTATCATAAACTGAATGACAACCAAGACTCAAGATCCATTGCTTATCAGAGATTGAGAGTGAGTACAGCTGACCTCTAACCTAACGCACTTTTGTGTCTTTATCACCTGTTCATCATACTTGCCCATCCTATCATCACCTACACTCTGATCATGGCTGTCTAGACATACATGCATACACATGCAGACTTGAACAAAATCTTTGCATTTCCAATGACCTTTGCATATGTATAGAAATTTATTTGAAAATGCCATGCCATTTCAGGAGCTTGTACCAACCACTGCAGTTGCACAAAGTGCAGTCTTTACAAAATGATCTGATTCAAAGGTAGAAAAAAAAAATCTTCTATTGTCACCTTAACCTTTATAAACTTTTGAGACCGAATTCAACCACTGATCAGCTTACTAAGGCTGTTTTACAACCCCGATTCCAAAAAAGTTGGGACAAAGTACAAATTGTAAATAAAAATGGAATGCAATGATTTACAAAT
>JAQMCW010000005.1:11019812-11032538 GCA_030068335.1 Chrysichthys cranchii
CTAAAAGCCCTGTCAGTCAGGCTACAAATCCAAGCACTGGTAGTGTGCAAGTGTGGGTGGAGACAGAACAGTGCTCCCTCTCTTTCCCTCACTCTCTACCTCCCTCCCTCTCTCTCGTGTCCTCCTTCTCTTCCACCCTCTCTCCCTCCCTCCCTCTCACTCTACCTCCCTCTCTCCCTCCCTTCCCCCCTCTCTACTTCCCTCCCTCGCTGTCGCCCGCCCACACTACCTAACCTTGAGTCTTACAGAATAGCTGTTAGAAGAAGCAGTAGAACAGCTGTGATCCTCTCCACCCACTCTTTTCATTCTTCGCTCCTGCATTTTTTCCAGTCTCTTTTCATCCCCTGTCCTCTCCACATGCCTGCAGTGCTTTATCCTCATACGTGGGACTGAGAGCTTGTGCGGCTCAGATGGGAGGTGTAACTGCTGTGTGCTACATGAACACGCGTAGCCGTGCACGGAGGTGGGTAGTGCCAAGCAAGGGATGCTGAAGGGAGGCCGTGAGGGCCTGTTCGAGCAGGGCAGGCGCTTCCAGCAGGAGGGTGACTCCAGGGCGGCTCTGCGGTGTTTCCTCAGCTGCCTGCTGGGTCTGACCCATGTACAGAGCTTTCACTCGCTGCCAAACTGCCTGCATCAGGTGAGCCTCAGCCTGCAGGACAGAGCTCCACACCAGTATGCACCAGGATATACAGACTGCATTCATCACTCACTCTACACTAGGAGGCAAATGGGCAGCACAGAATTTATCATAAGCTCTTGCTGTGCCTGAGTGATATGAATTGGTACTCGTAAAATGCTTCAGTTATGTGAATGTTATGCACACATCATAGACGTCATATTTGACCTAGATTAACGTCTGCATGAATGACATGATGGCTCAGTGTGCATGCACAGGAACTGGCATGAGAATGTGTGGAGCATTTAGAAACATTTAATGAACGGAGGTCCATAAGCAATCAGGACCCACACAGTCATGGCTGGTATGCGGCGTCTGTTGATTTAATGGCATGCTGACATAACTCAAGTTAGATCATAGGCCAGTGTTGTAGCATTGCTAATGGAAGAATGACAGACATGCCACATATTTGTGTCTATGAAATGTCAGAACATACTGTATGTGTGTTATGGTGTGATTAGTTTATCTGTCACTATAAATAACTGCTGACTTTTTTTTATTATTTTATTATTACTGAGAAATTATACCTATGTGACTGGAAAGATAATGTTGCCGGTATCTTACTAAATTAAAATGTGTAGTATCCACCAAAAAATACTCAAATGAAAGTTAAAGAGTTACTACTTTTACATATACTCAAGCATTAAAAAATAAAAAAGGAAAAGGAAGTTGACTGGCTGTCTACCCAGCTATGTTGACTACTGGAATGGATGCTAGTCAAATTTGCTTTAGCATAGAAAGCATGCTAACATAAATATTTAACCGAAGTAAGGATAGGGGCACTCTCATCCTCAGGTTCCATACTGCAGTCTGGTGGCTTGTCCATCATGAGAAGATTATCGCATTAGATGATTTGGCATGTTTCCTTTGTTTTGTTTTGTTTTTCAAGAAAGAACCTGATTGGATGCCAAACTGAATAACTGACTGTTAAACCGACCCCATTCGATTGATGTATAGTATACAGTCATTGGATGGTTAAGAAAAAGGTACTTTGCAGGTCTAAATAAAAATATAAGAAATAAAAAAAAAAGTTTTTGTTGTGAGGGGTGGATGAAATTAAGTAAGCGTACAAGTATTCGATTTGAATAATCCTTAAATAAAGTATAAATCTCTCAAAATAACACTAATGGACAGTATTGAAGTTCAATTACTGAAGTATTTTTCACCCCGTTCTTGTTCGTTTTCTTACCTCTAAGACAAAATTAAAACAGTTCAGGTTACTGTTTATATCTTTACATGAGCATGCCCTTGTCTAATCTAGATATGAACGTGACTGTCTGATGATACATATTCAAATAATAGCTCTATTTTCTGAGAACATTTAATCAGCATAGTGTGTCTAGAAGTTTCCAAGTGTCCCAGGAAATAGCCAGCACATAAACAGCAACTCAAGTCTGAAGGAATGTGTGGCATGACCCAGAGTTTGTTCACGTGTAAACAAGCTCTTAAGTGACTCTTCTTACTTTTGGTGAATTCACCAGTGTTGCCATGATGAATACTAGTGTAGACAGCAACATATTTAGAGTTAGTAGATTTACCTTGACAGTTTTCTCTTGAACGAGTAATGCTTCCAAATTAATTTTGCCATCTATGAGCTCGTCATAAGCTGTTATGATTAGTAGACGATGTTAGATCAAGTTGTGTGCGTGTGTTTTTGTTCTCTTGGCTAGATTGCTGAACTCTTCATCAATGAGAAAAACTGTATCCTTTCCTGGAATGGTTAAGAAATATTGCACATGTAGCATTCCTCTGGGTATCTTCTCATCCACTATAATGACATGAAGGCCTAGAGCATTTTAGCCTTCACACACAACCCTGCAAACACCTTTGAGCGCTGCAGCATTACAAAATATTCTTGGCTGTGTATTCGTCACACAGAAGGTTGTCAGAGTTTACATTAAATCAATAATTCACTTATCCAGGAGTTTTCCAGGAGGAAATAAAACACTCCATGTATTCTAGAGTGAACACATCCTGCTTGTAACCGTCACGTCTTATTTTTGTGCTTTGAATAGGGTGTAGTTTTATTGTTTTTCCTTCTTCTAAAAGGGTTTGGAAATGTTTAGCATTTGTTTTCATTTATTCAAAATCTACAGAAAACAGTCGGTGTATATAGCCCTGGATGCTATTTGATGGAAATGTTTAACGAAGACCTCATGTCACTGAATTTAATTAAAACCTGATTTGTCCTGGATAAATGCTGATAATCAATGTTTGGTAGATTGGCAGTGTGCACGAGAACAGTCAGTTGGGTCCTTAATGTACTGAACAAAATTACCACTGAGCATACTTTATCTTGATTGTGTTAGCAGGTTTTTGTTTCTGTGTGTCTTATTCAAATTGGGTAAATATTCATATGATTTTCATATCATATCTGCCTTGGGCCAAATATATAGATCAGAGATAAGAGGTAATTCGATGCACAGGACTTGCATAGGATAGCCATTGATTCATTGTAATATCAGGAACTCGAGGGAATATACAGGATGTCATAATCCAGAAAAACGATCATGTCATATTAGCACTTTGGCGGCAACGGCACAGATGATCTCTAATAATGATTTACGTATTAGATTAAACACATTGTAATAAAATTTCTAATTTTAGAACAGCTGGTAACTGCCAACATGCCATGGCGTCAGTGCTGGGTGTTGTTTAGCTCCAAGTGTTTGCCTGTGAGTCAGATGTCTGAATTATCAATGGTGTTACCCTGGCATCAGATGCTGTAATTATCCTGCTGCCAAATTTTTCCTGTCTGATAGACTGTTAAGCTACCTGGAATAACCTTTACTTGGCAATGTACATCAGCCACTATGAATAGCACAGGTAGGAAATTTTATAAATTACAATCTCTAATATTAATCTGTGTGTGTGCGCGTGTGTGTATTGGGGGGGCATGTGTGTATCAGGGTTATGTTTGTAACATGTCGAACCAAAACAGAAGCATTTCCAGTAATAGAAACCTACAGATATGTGGGCTACTCATATCTATTTTAAGTATATTTTCCTGGTCAAGCACAAACGCTATCATCTTTCAAAGAGATTTTTCCCTTCTGCATGCCTTTGTCTATGTAAATACAGTTTTAAATACATGTCTATTAATACTTCCTGCACATGTTTTATGTCTTTCTAAGGAGAGAGCGTGACTGGTACAGACAACACTGTCCAATCACAACTCTCGGTGAGGTGCAGAAAAGCATAAGCTGGAACTGCAGCTCCATTGCTTCGCCTGGGAAAGAATCACATTGCATTGAATCGATACAGGTCACATGTAATAGCTGTGATTTTTTTTTTTCATTCCTTTAAACGGAGTATAAGGGCCTGGCTGTGTGTCATAACACCACAGCAATCTTCATGACAAGCAAGTCTCCTCCTTCACTCACACAAAACAGATGCGAAAGCGCTGCAGTTCATTCAAGCAGAGAAGATGTTCTATGAGGTGGCATTGATCGAACTCACTGCGCTACAAGGAAGCACAGGCAAGTTGGTTTTATGATTTATCTAGCCCCTGCTTACTTCTGTACAAGTTCTATTATATTTCACTCTGGTCCTATAGGGTCATGTATTATGGGTTTAGCTTATTAGTGATAATAAATTAGTAATAATACCTAAAGGAACATCAATATATGACTTAAATAGCCAGTTTAAAAGGAACCATAAAGGAGCTGTTTGCTGAGGCTATTAAGGGTTGATGAGCATGTATTTGCTTGAATGGCAGTACTGGAAGCTACAACATTAAGAATTAATTAATGTTATTGCTGCACAGCTTCACTCATTAGACTAGAAACAATGAAGGTTTGAACTCCCTGTAGAGTGCAACAGTACATTTAGCCCATGTTCATCTTTATTTAAGGAGTGAGAAAGCCATTCCTCTTCTCTCCAGATACATGTCTGCATGGTGTTATCCCGGTTGTCTGATGCTGCTGAAGCAGTACACAGATGGTGCGTGGGCTCAGAATGGAAGTGCATCATTTCAGACAGATAAATGGCTTCCCAATCCGTGATCTGGTTAAAGAGCCCTCAGAGTCCGGGAAACGCTCAAGCCTGACTCAGCACTTGCGAATTGCACTGCCATGACTGCCTCCCTGTAAACAGGACTGCCGTTTTACTCAATGAGACTCCAGTGGGTACTGTCAGGTTTAAGACCTACAGCCTCTTGAGTCTCATGTTTACAGAAACCTGCTGTTTCTTGCTCTCTAATTGGATAACTCAGTCCAGTTCAAAAATGTGTTATTTTTATTTTTATATAGCTCACTGGACCACTTTCTCCTTTCGAGCCTTATTGGACTACTCAGCATAGAAATTACATCTTTACATACTGTATGTACTGTAACCTGGCTGCATTTTGAATTACCCCAAAATAGTACTGTATTCTGTCGTGCGTATTTTATGCAGGTATTATAGATAAGGCTTAACTGTTGTTTTTTTATTTATTTTATTTTAAGATATTTAGTATTTTTGTTTTTCATCAACCTACCATATTCGTAGTTTTATGCCACCTTTTTTTACTCGGAACTTCTTCTCGTACTTTCCCTCATGGCCGTGTTTGAATTAGTGTTTGCTAAGTGTGTGACTGTGTGTGCTTAAGGACATTTGAATATCTGGGTGTGGCAAAATCAGGTGGCCTGTCCTTCCTTTCTCTCTCTCTTTCCACGTAGTCCACTTCCCCCTTGTGCTTGTGCTGTGTGTCTTTTGATCGCTGTACAGTTCCGGCTTTTGTGGCACAAGGTTTTGTTGCTTTTTCTAACTCAGTGTATGTTTATGCACTAGGCTCTCAGGAGGACAGTACGCCAGGTTCGCCAGGATGGCTCTCCCAAGAGGAGTTAACAGAACAGGCCTCACAGGCCCAGGATCTTGAGAAGTTGGCTCAACTGTGCATCATGAGTAAAAGGTACACATTTTTATAACAATGCTTGAGCATTTTCCATAATTCAGGAGGATGCATATAAATGATTGCCTTTTCATATGTCTTATGTGCAAAAGGTTCAGTGTACTATACCATTTTGTGCCACTGGAGATGGATCTCCTTATATTATTTGAACTATTGCTTTGTTTGCATTTGGATAGAAATCTATTGAAGAACCTTCCGATTAAACTTAAAAAGTGATGTGCGAGTGTACATGTGTCAACCGAGAATACTCCACTGGTAGTCATGGTTTACTGGTGTCTGAGTCAGAATGAATTCATTCTGAATTCAAAAATTAATTTGCAAAATATGAACTATAAGTCAGAAGTTGGGTGAATCCCGTCTTGTGTGTATTAGTGTGTGTAGTGAGTACTCGAATCTGGTTTGTTTTATTATGCTCTTGTGCTACATCATGGAAATGTGTCCTCGTTATGTAAACTGTTGTTATTACACAGGAGTCATCCACTAGTTATTCCTGAATTAATGCAAATTTAAATATTCCTATGTTTTGTTCCTTCAGTATTCCTAAATCATTTGAGTATTCACCACCAGCCAAAAGTTTTTGACTAACTCTTATATTAGCATTTTGTGTAACTTGCCTCATTTTAAATACTGTTCCCTTTCAAATCTAGCCAAGGGATACATACACATGAATCGAGAATTGTTCATTAAATCTTTAGTAAACTGAGAAATCTTATAATTATATCAGATATTTTAATGGATCAGTCTAGATCTAATCTAATTGCAATAGGCCAAAATATTTATGAGTACGTATCGTATGCTCTTGTAGCTCCACATATTTGTTTCATAGTTCAGACCGTCTACGAGTCTCTACCTATAGACTTAACAGGTTTCACCCTCTACATGTCCCTGCCTTTAATAAACTCACTGCACTCATTTAGAGCACTTTACTATTTGCGAACAGCCAGGTAATAAGCTCCACAAGGATTTAGGTTTCATTAGTGAATTGCTGTTTTGTAATATGTTGTTTGATCTGCGGTAGTAATATTGGTTAAACTGTAATGAAACATACACCAAGTGTTCAATAACCTTTGACTGGCAGTGTATACAATAAAAAAATCATTTTTATTTTAAACATTGAAGTGTTTACCCAAAGCTATGGGTATTTATATTGCTCTATTATTTCTACATTAGTGCATTATCGTTATACAGTACTGTATTGTATATTACTACCTTCACTGTAAGTGCAACTAGCCATTGCGTCATTCGTGGTTTGACTGAAAGTGTTTGAAGCATTCATGTGTACTTGAATTTACTCCAGCTATCTTATAAACATATGGCTGTCTATCTTGCACAAATGTCAGTTGGTATAAATTTAGTTCTGAAGCGCTTTTATCACTGATGCTTTCTTTAATAGCCGTATGCTGATATTGAATTGTGCCTCATTTGTAAGTAGCTATGGATAGAAGAGAAGCATGTGCCAAATCAGTAAATATATATAAACGACATGTAAAATGGACTAGACAGAGAGACTAGATTAGACAGAACCGCAAATGTGCCGAGTGATAAAAAAGGCAAGAAAGTGACGAGTGTTATGTGACTTTCCAGGCTTCAGGTGTTACTAGGGCACCCTCACATAGGTGTCCTGTTTCCTCAAAGGGATTATCATGACCAGGGAGAGCTTTCATGGCCTCCACATACTTTGTGAGATTCCTGCTTAAACCCAGGTCTGTTGCCATGATTACAGTCTTTAGCTGTATTATTACATTTAACATTATTTTGCAGACGATGAAAATTGAGGCGGAAATAATTAGATTGATATTTAAAAAAAAGAGAGAGAGAGAGAGACATTGAGATTTTATCGTTGGCCTTGTGAGATTATGTTTCCCGAGGACACCAGGATAGATGCTGGTATTTGCATTGTAATCTTTTAATCTCTGCCTGGGTACAGTCGGTCAGGTAACAGAAGAAAGCACGAAAGGGCCGTGATTCAGGCTGTACACTGAAAAAGCAGGTAAATATATTTTCAGGGTGTCACGCTTCAGACATAAAGACTTCATCTCGGCGGAATTTGCTTCGGGAATAACCACATGGTGTGTTCATTAAAAATTCACAAAAACTTAGAACTCATAACATTTGTTACTACTGCAATTGTGTGGTGTTTCCAGGAACTCGGTCGGCCAGTTTTAGTGTTGACCCATCCTGCAACTGCAGTTTTATGTCGATTTTCATCTGAATTTCAAAAGCCGAGTTAAGAATAGATAAGGCCGTGTGACATCATCAGCAGCTGGCTCAGGTCTAGCTTATTGCAAACATCTGTAGGACTGTTAAAGCCAGTCCTGAATATATGCACAGGCTTTTAATAGCTCTCCCCCACCGGGTGAACAGGCCTCTTGAATCTTTCAGTGCAATGATGGCAAGCAGTGCTGCCCTTGCTGAAAGCAGCCTATTCTGAGAGCTGTGCTGTGTAACTGCTGATCACATGTCCCATGTGAACAGTCCAAAACCAAGCAAACTGATACCAATCCATTACTAAGTGAAATCGGACTAGGGTTAAAGAATGGCAGCTCAGAAATCAGCCTTAAATAAAAAGAGCATCATTTATAATCATAAACAGATGTAAAGGTGGCCTGCAGACTTGGTGGGTCCAAAAGCTGCATTTTAAAGTAGAAAATACAGTACTTCATGGACAGTAATAAGTCAGCAAGGCGTGCATAATATATGTACATGACTTATTGTATTAGGGGTTACGCATATTGTTAACAAGTTGCTTATGCTAAGTCAAAGATCCATTAAGAAAACACAAACCAGAAATTAGGATATCAGATGACTGGGGCTGTGCTAGTCAGAGAACTCACATCAACAAGGACAGAACAAATCCATGCTTTTTGGCAAAGGTCACACATTTCACTGCTTCGGCATTTACATTTACACTTTGTCATTTAGCAGACCGTCTCTCCAAGGTGACTTTCAAATCGTGGAAACACTTCAAGGTGCAACAACATAAGCATCCAGCTAATCTGCAAGGCCTCTATTAGAGACCTCAGCTGGAATCACAATTCACATGCGGATGGTTATATACCCACGTACTCAAATAGATCCACATATGTGACACTGCATAGCCTTGTTGTTGTACTTTGAAAGAAGGTATTTGTTAATAGGGGTGCCAGAGCAGACAGCCAAGTTTCCACCATGGATTAGATGCAATCTTTATAAATGAACTACTACAGTGCTATTTTTAGTCTCAAGCTATATTTGTCTGCGGACCTACAGGACATTACTCTCCTTTGGTGCTTTTGGTGCTTATAAAAATATACTATATACACAGTGTATTATTTATTGTCAATATATAGTATAAAGTTTCAGTATGTTGCCATGTAAAAAACTTTCAATCTCTCTGTCGCATAATAAGAATGTCATGCTGGATGTCCCCAGGGATAACCTGACACGAGGTAATTGTTTTTCTGAAATGCTAAGAAAATGCCAAAAGTTACATGAGATGTCTATCAGCATTTTGATAGACTTTGGGCCCAATCTTACACCCAGCACATCATCATCATCATTAGCATATTGATGATATATACAACATACATCTGTAATAGAAAAAAAAAGAATTTGGTGCATAGGTTTTAATTTATTCTGGGTTTTCTCAAGACAGGGTCCAAAATGTTTTTAACTTGCCAAGACCAAGGCCTCTTAACTTCCTGCTAATGATCATGATTGACTACAGCTGGCAGCTTCTCCATATCAACATAGAAAAGGTTTGTTTGGCAGCACTCAGTAAACTCAGTAACACACAGTACAATAGGAAAGTCCAGGGTGCTCAGTGCAGGTTTGAGAAAGAGGATTGTAGATTTACATGTTTGGAATTTCTCTTGGACCCATTTTGAAACAACTGTAGAGTCCAGGATCATCAGTTCCATCAACTGCCAAGATCTTGAAGAAGACTGAATCCCTTAGCTGAGAGGAAACTGGTTCGGATGGTCAGGAACAACCCAGGAACCCTCAAGTCACTGGCCTGCCACGAACTGGAAGCTGCAGGTAGACCAGCATCGTTGTCTAGAGTCAGGCAAGTATTACATCACCACGGACTGATGGGCAACCAAGAAAGAAGCAACTGCCCCAAAATTGCCACCTTCATGCTCAATAAAGTTTGCAGCTGACCATTTCCTTTTTAACGAAAAAGCCTTATGGAGGCGATTTTTATGGCCAGATGAGACAAATACCGAGTTGTATGGCCACAATGACCAGAGGTATGTTTGGAGGAATAATGGTGAGACATTCAACCTCAAGAACACTGTATGAACTTTTAAACATGGTGGTGGTAGCATCGTGCTCTGGTGCTGTATTTCTGTGCTTAACATAAGTCGGATCTCCGTGCCAGTAAACCAACTAATTTAATTCAACTCTACTAATTCTGCCTAGAAGAGTGGTCAAATATTCAACCAGAATTCTGCCAGAAACAACTGGAAGCTTGTTGATGGCTACCAAAAGCATCTGGTTAAGGTGAAATTCACCAAGGGACATTTAACCAAATATTAGGTGTGCTGTATGTCTATTTTTTGACCATGTGGGTATAATTTTGAGCCTGCATTGATTACAGAAAACCCTAAATAAATTAAAACTCGTGTACCAAAATCTTGTTTTTTTTTTGTCTACTAAAGATGTATGTTGTACTGTCATCCTACCTCAGAAAAAGAACAGTTCGAATAAATCACTGTAAGCCCAGTATTGCCATGACATTCATGTCCATGATGAGTGTATGTGTATTTCACACACATTCACTAAATAGGATGTTTACATGCCAGCGAAACCACTGGCAAACTAACATTCTATTCTGCAGGACAGAATGTGATTTTGGGTCATGTACATAGGAAGGTCAAACATGCCCCTTTAACCAACCAATATTAGCATGCTAGCTAAAGCAGAGCTAGAAAAAACATCTGTAGATAAATTTTTGACACTAAATACGAGCAAAGCCTTAATGACCTTAATTTCCTTCATTATAGTATATTTTACTATGCATAAAGTACAGAAAAAAGATGGCAAAACACCTGTTAGTTGCTGTTGCATGCCCATAAATTAAGGCCTATTCATATATTTTAATGCTGGAGTCATGGTCATAAAGTAGACAAAAGACAAAATTCATATTGTATTGTTTTGAAAAGGGCCAGAAATGCTCGTTACAGTAGAACAGTTCGATACAGTAGGACAAACCAAAAAGACTTCACCAGACTTTGTCAACATGCTAGGAAAACATCAAAGGCAAAACTTCATAAAAATCACAGAACAAAAATACTTGCAATAAAGTAAGCAGACGACAAAACTGATTCACTACATTAGTGCACTAGCTAAAATAGATATAGCTACTAGCTAAATCGGGAGATAAACAGACACAGATTTGACAAAATTACACACACCAAGAATGAACAGAAGAAGTGATTGCCAACTGAACAGTTTGAAACACACACACACACACACACACACACACAACTCATCAAACAAATTAGCCACTAGCCGACTGTCATGCGTTTTCTTGATAAAACAGCTTAACAACTGAATATATGCCTTACCAATTCAACAAAGAAAAGCTAATACACCACTTTTTTTAACACCCAGATGCACCTTACTCTCTCTCTATCCTGATTGGCTGATGACTTTATGTTATCATGTATTTGTATACATGTATTAGTCTAATGCACACATTTCATGCCAGATCTGACCTCACACTCCTGACGATAATATTACACTCAGAGGTGGGTAGAGTAATCAAAAACTTCACTCAAGTAAAAGTATAGTTACCGCATTACAAGAGGGACTCGAGTAAATGTACTTATTAAAATAAGTGCAGATGCTCCCCTAGTTATGGTGGCCCGACTTAAGATTTTTCAAAGTTACGATGACGATTGCTATATGCTAAAAATTGAAAAATATTTAGAAAATATTTAAGATTCGCAGGCAGGCATCGCTGGCAGGCCAGCGTAACAGTGTATGAGGTACATTATGTTCGGACGATGCCCAGATGTATACATCACTCGGCTTGCGTGATGCCTCATTCTCTCCTACAACTCACAGAGTTAACTTATGTATCTGTGTACTGTGCAGTGCATTACCAGGTGTTTTTTTGTGTGCTTAAAGAGATCATTTTAATTCAAAAGCATGTCTCCTAAATGCTCCAGCGTGTCTCCTACAGGAAAAGACTCCTGGGTAGGCTAGGCTAAGCTAGGCTAAGCAGTGGTTCGATATACGATATTTTCTACTTATGATGGGGATATCAGAATGCATCTCCATCATAACCTGAGGACTACCTGTACATGAGTATGAGTGAAAAAGAATCTGATAAAACTACTTAAGTAATGAATAACTTTATATGATATTTTATTGCATCCATAATGTATTACATTCAAATGTATTAGGATCGGTTATGCCAAAATATACATTTAAATAGCTTTTATAATGTTCACAACATGATATCTGCTCATTCAAGCAATTAATTATATTTTGAATTAAAAATAATGAGTTATAAATGTACCAAATCACATAAATTAATGTAATACAATGACACGTCAGCTTCCCCTCTAATGAATAGAACAAAAGGTATTACCATAGGAGTTTTCAGTTTGTGCATCAGATAGAGAGTCTCAGCACACAGACCAGTCTCAGCACAGAGACCAGAGACCAGTCTCAGCATATAGACCAGTCTCAGGACAGAGATCAGACCAGTCTCAGCATATAGACCAGTCTCAGGACAGAGATCAGACCAGACTCAGCACAGACACCAGACCAGTCTCAGCATAGAGACCAGAGACCAGTCTCAGCATATAGACCAGTCTCAGGACAGCATTCAGACCAGTCTCAGCACAGAGACCAGTCTCAGCATATAGACCAGTCTCAGGACAGAGACAAGACCAGTCTCAGCACAGAGACCAGTCTCAGCACAGTGACCAGACCAGTCTCAGCACAGAGACAAGTATCAGCACAGACACCAGACCAGTCTCAGCACAGATACCAGTCCCAGCACAGAGACCAGTCTCAGCATATAGACCAGTCTCAGGACAGAGACAAGACCAGTCTCAGCACAGAGACAAGACCAGTCTCAGCACAGGGACCAGACCAGTCTCAGCACAGAGACCAGCCTCAGCACAGACACCAGACCAGTCCCAGCACAGAGACAAGTCTCAGC
>JAQMCW010000005.1:11040156-11050690 GCA_030068335.1 Chrysichthys cranchii
TATATATAATATTCTCAGTATGTTTTATATATGTATCAGATATAATTCCTTTTAATGAGTGAGTTTTTCATTTAAGAATGAAAAACAAAAAAGATTTGCCTAAACAACCTATAACCTTTTGGTTCCAGCAAAATAACTGGGCCTCACCTCATGCATTAATTATCAATGCTTATCAATACCTACAGCATTTTTGGTGGTAAGAGTGCCCACTACAGATAAATGCTGGACATTAGATGTTTTTCCACTCTTATTCATGTAGCTAATTGTACTGTGTCATGCTCCTTGATGGGTGAAGTTGTGGGGCTGTATACACTATAGTTTGAATACCTGTATAGCATGAGCAGTGATGATTAGGACAAATTGTATGAAGTTCAAAAATTTCATTACTTACTGTGATAAGCAGAAATTAAAACCACTGTGATATATTTTTTTGAAGAAATTAATGGTGGCCTAGAATGTCTAAAAAAAATTTGGAAGAATAATTACACTGAGTGTATGTCTATGTACATAATTATGCATAAAAAGCTTAACAATATACAGCGCATGATTGTCCATTGTATAGCACCGCTTATTACTGTACATGTGTACTGTTGTTTAAGGAAACCAGTTGGTTTGTACTTGAATTTCAAATCTTCAAGGCAATACAAGGCAATGTTCTCTTAAAAGGGAAATGGTTATAGATTACTTCATACTTTATTTGTTATCAAGTAATAAAGTCTCATTAGACAGAGCACATGCTCTCTTTATGTTCTGGCTTTGATTTGGTTGGGGGTGTTCCCACGCCACGTTTCCGTTTCATTAGTGACACTGTATGAGGCTACCTTTAATAGAAGTGCCTTTTTAAGGTTTTCTCATTTCTCTTAGTTCAAATCACACTGTAACAGATCATCAATAAAAGCCATTGAATAAACAATATAACAAACCAGAAACATGATGTATGCTACCACTTTTCACTGGATGCATCTTTTATTCACTCCCTCACTTACTCACTCACTTTCAGTGACCACTTTATGATCTCAGGAATACTCGGTGCGAGGCAGGAATACACCCTGGATGGGATGCCATTTCGTTGCAGGACACCACACACTCATATTCATTTACACCTACAGGCAATTTATCTTTGCCAATCTACCAACTGGCATGCTTTGGGTAGTGGGAGGAAACCAGAGAGCCCAGAGGAAACCCATGCAGACACAAGTTCAGGATTGAACCAGGGATTCTGGTGCTATGAGGCAACGACGTTCTCACTGCACCACCGTGCCACCCTACAGGTTTCAGGGGTAGATTTAAAAAATCAAAGTTGCTAACATTAAAACTGCATGCAAATGTATACATATTTCATGGGGCATAATAACATTTTACCAATATATGTGCCATTGCCACTTATCTTACCTTTAAACTAACACTATATTTAATTGTACTCTTTTTGTATTATTATTATTCACAATTTGTAATTGGGTGCTTTCTGAGACTGCTGTGGTGGCTTGCAGCAGGTTAACATCTTACTAAAACCCTTTTCCTTTGGTGTTTAGTGTATAAGAGAATAGAGATATAGATGAGTAATTAAAACTGAAATTGGATAATGAATTACATCAGAGTTATCATGCAAAAAAGAATTTTATCTAAACAAAGCAGATATACTCTCAATTTTTAATCCATGTTTAACTGATAAGTGAAATTTTTTGACATTTATGTGTATAAACAACTGATACATTCACTTACAGCACTGAGATTATAGTTTCCTGATATTGGGAAATATGTAAAACCTGACTACAAACAATTTGGAAAGTAGGAAATGTTATGATTACCTATAACAAGGAGCTTAATTCACCCAAAAGTGTAAACATAAAAAGGAAAAAGGACACAGTAAAATATGAAATGTGTTTTATATGGGCCATGGAGGACAAATGTTTAACAGGTTGCAAAGATATGCTCAAATCATTATTCATGCTTTTTCTAAATTAATAAACACACATAATAAAAATATGCCACTGAGTTTACAAAATAATTATTTGGCTATTTTTAAACTGATTATATTGAAAATGCACATACACACTTTTATTGCAGCATGCAGCAAGATTTCAGGTGGCAAATACTTACACATTGCATGAAAAATGTGATGCTGAAAGACTACTTTCACAATCTGTGCAACTGTATGCCCTTTTTTGTTTCAACACTTATTTAATTTCATCTATCCTATGATTAGAATGTCCACCATGTTCTTTGCAAGAAGATGCAAGATGGTAATGCAGTATATACTTTCATACTGAACTGCCTATATGGTTGTACGTCTTCACATATAACACACTTGCTGAATACACATATACATATAGATAATGCTGAAATGGTGAGAACAGAACCAATGGGAAATGATACCTACTGTAAACCAATAAGAGATTAAATATTGTGAATAGAAAACACTAACTGAAAAAACTGTTTCGAATGTATATCTGAGTTCCAAGAACCGTAGACAAGTAACAAGACTCATATTACAGAATTCAAGCCTTATAACAGATATAGTATAATACTTTGTACCCATAAATTTAGGCTGAGCTTAGAAGAGTATAATTAAAATTAGATATAATGATAATTGAAAGAGTTGTTGGAAATGTGCAATACTTTTACTAGTTGTAGCGTGAACAGGGTTCACAATAATTTAATAGCACTATAGAGGTGTTACAGTCTTTTACATTTTTAGCCCCTGTATAACTGTAAAAGCTATGGTAATTTTGAGGTTCTGGGACTAAAAATGAGCTAAGGTTCTCTTTGCCACAAAACTGTTGCAGACCATTCAGTCTTAGGAACCACTTTATGATGCATTTTAAAATTACTACATTTCTTGCATTTTTTGGCTCGGACAATTTTTTTTTTTTACCCAAGAGAGAGCTAATCAAAAAGTGCATGAAATTTCATATTTAGAATTTAGCAATGAATAAAAAGTTGACAAACAAAAAGTTAATAACTTTAGATTTTTTTTAAAATAATGAAATCCTTTGGCTAAGCTTGCTTGTATACAAATCAAAGTTTCATACAGTTTTACCGGCCTCCCACAGTTGATAGCCAGGCTGTCAAGAAGCTGTGTCAGGTGTACTAACAGTGTGTGTCCAACATGTCTGTGGCAAAAAGAACCTTCAAATACCGTTCATTTCAGTGCGTGTTATTCAGACAGTCGGACCGCCTGCTGTACTTCCAGAGAGAATCAGATCATGGGACTTTTCTTATCCAGTATGTCAGAGCAGCGGCGTGAGGAACGGCCCAACAGGAACTCTTTCTCATGGATCAGGCTGTCCAGCAGGTCTTCCTGACGGTAGTTATGGTAGACCTTCAGGAAGGCCACGAATGTGATACCCAACCAGGTCAACCAAGCAGCCCACAGTCCAAACTGAAGGGGGAAATAGTGGCATGTATTTTGTTTTCCAACAAATTATAAACTCTTAATATGGTTTATAAAGACTAAACTCAGTTCTACGGATTATGTATAATATATTCAGATCAAACCTACTTGCGCAATGGCAAACTGGTCATAGAATGTAGAGTTGTCTAAGCCCAGCTCCAAATCAATGTCCTGTAAATCTTCACAACTGCAATGTGAAGTGAAGAAACATTATTGACAAAGGCATTAGAATTTATTCATTCATATACACTACATAAGATTTGAAAGGTTAAAATTCATATTTATGCAGCGGTGTTCTGTGAAACACGATCAGTCTTTAAGACCTTGGAGCTGAACTGTTCCAGTTCTGCTCCTGATAATAATACCACATAGCTACTGACTAATGCTGCAGTGCCTTGTGCAAGGCAGCTTTATGGTGTATGTGAAATGAGTCAGTTTCTTGTCTTAAATCAGTGAAAATGAAAACATTTAAACACCTAAGCAGGGTTTAAATGATACATTTCTTTATATTTGTCATTGTTGGACTGACTGAAAACATTTTTTAACACAGTGATAAAAGGTACAACAGAAGCAATGGCTTCAGTCCTGTATTACATCCAGTTCAGATACAGAGGCTTATGCTCACATGCATTATAAATGAGTTTTGAAATTGGCTTTGCAAACAATACATCGACTATAAAAAGCCATGTTAATCAATTTTCATAATTGACTGAATTGTCTAATCATCGCAGCCCTAAATGTAACCTTCTCAAAATCCCTTGAAAAACAAAATCCACTTTATACATTTTTTTTTTACCTGCAAGGCATGCTGCCCCCCTCAGTAATAGCATCGCACCACAGGTTAAAACCCACAGTCACAATGGTGCTGGACAGGAATACAGTGCACACCACAAACAAGCTGATCAGCAGGTTCAAGAAGGCATTAAATATGGAGCTGTGGAAGATTAAGCAAAAGGTCACATATACAAGGACTGATTGTGACAGAAAACAAAATTAGGCTACTTCTAGAATAACAGAAGTGTTTTGGCACTTAATCAACCAATATGTCCAACAACAAAAAACACACCCCGTTCTCAATCACTGTCACTGACGTATTAGTCTGATGCTGTTGTGCTGCCATCATATATCTACGCAATATTAAACAGCTGCATAAAGATCGAGTTCATGGATGCAAGATTAGGCTGCTTCACCTGTTGTGGCATAAATGATGCTGTGAATAACAAAATATATTTATAAAATGCTTCTGTACTCTCTTATGAAAGCTTTTTTTTAATAAACAGGAAATTGCATAGTTTCTTCAGCACTACGGTATAATTTGCACTAAGGATTTTAATACAAAATGTATATAATCTCATGCATATACACAAAATGTTTTATTGTGTGATGTGAGCATTCCAACCAGTGACAGATGCTCCAGATGTGCCTGTGGGTGTTGTGATGAATCATGGCACACACTGTATTCAGCAATCAAAACTAAAAAGCTCGCAAGACCATATTTAATCACATCACATTATGTGTTCCCTAGTGTCTTTTAATATATTGTTATGTAATAATAAGTGTATTATGATCTCAATGTGCACCAGGTTCGTTCCAGTCTGGTGTTTCGTCCCTCCACACCGTGCATCCTTAACACCTCACTGCATCTGCATCGGTGCCAGTTTAAAACTTGTAGAAATGCACGGAAGGGAAGTGGACTCACTCGTCATGGCCTTTGCAGATGAGGAAGAGGAGCCTCCAGGCCTGAACAGCCGCCAGCACGAGGGAGGCCACGCCGACCAAGGTGATGAAGCTGCAGGATGACTGCGGTCCCCATTCCTCCACCATGAAGCGCTGCTTGGACACCGTGATGTTCTCGTTCTGCCACATACCCCGCGTGAAGAGCAAACATTTACCTCCGAAGTCTTCAGCATTTTCCGAGAGAGGCACTACCGCGATAAAGCCGAAAACGAACGCCAAAAAATACAGCACGCACTGCGTGAATATTAAATTGTTTGTTGCCATTTTCACCCGGCTCGCGCTCAAGCAGCTGAGCACCGCTGCTGCGCATGCGCAGTCCCACTCTACTGGCGTGAGGCTGGAGGACACCAGAATGAGGGGCAAAAAATACAGAAATAATGAAATGCAATAAAGAGCGCGTTTGGGCAAGAAATAACACCTTCAAGCACAAGTTTTCCAGTTGAGGTCCCAATATATGATGCTGACTGTACTATTTATCCGCTAATAGCCTAGTCAAATGAAATCAAATCACTTTTATTGTCAGTAAAAGTGATAAAGGGATGTTATTGTCACGGTCCTGCTACACTGTGCAAGCCTCTCAAGCAGCAGTGGGAAAGTTCGACACACAATAAAAATGATATAAAAATAGACTGAAATAAGAATATATTATTCTACTACTAGGGTAGAATGTCATTGAGACTCATCATGACCCGGTGGTAGTGTGGTGGTGCACCATCTTGCTTTAAAAATGGGCATAGATAACCACTGTTGAAGTGTGTATACATTTTTTGGGGCCCTCTGTGTGTATGGGGATGGCACAGCGGTGTGGTGGTTAGCACTGTCGCCTCACAGCAAGAAGGTAAGGGGACCTTTGATCCCCGAGGTCAACCTGGACACCTTTCTGTGTGGAGTCTGCATGTTCTCCCCGTGTCTGTGTGGGTTTCCTCCGGGTCCTCTGGTTTCCTCCTACAGTCCAAAGACATGCACAGAGGGGATCTGGCTAACTGGCTACTCTAAATTGGCCGTAGGTGTGAATGTGAGTGTGAATGGTTGCCTGTTTCTGTGTGTTGGCCCTGTGGTGGATTGGAAACCTGCCCACGATGTACCCCACCTCTCGCTCGAAGTCAACTAGGATTGGCTCTAGCTTCCCTCCGCGGCTTAGGATTAAGGAGCAGAAGATGAACATTTAACAAGTATACATTTGTACAGAATATCTACAAATAAATGTGACCCGCGCTGGCAAAAATGAGTCGGAATGCGCTCAGGCTAATTATGAGCTAAGGGGCAAAACATGGTTTTGGTCGAAATGAGATTTTCTAAAAAAAATGAGTCCATAAAGCCCTCATTTATTGATCCCCATGATAAAACGGCGAGAAAACGTCCCAAACTACTTTTATTTTAAGGTTTTGTTCATTATGTTCATTCTTATGTCTTCATAAAATAGTCCTTTGTCGTAATATTCCATGATAAATCCGTGTTTTTCACCGCGCGCTCGTGGCGAGACGGGGGAATCCCCCTAGCCATGTTCAGTATCGTTGCGAAGCGTAGTTCCTCTACTTCCTGATAATACACATGGAATTCCCGACGACCCTTTTATGAACCGATGGAAAGCGAGTTTCCTAACCCCATTAGACGTGGTCGACTTCAGGTGGATGTAACTTGGTCATTTTTTGTCCGATTTCAACAAACCATGCCTCATGTTGAAGGTCTTTAGATGGACAATGTGGAAGTAACAATAACTCACTTTTGAAAATTTCCTCATTCCGACTCATTATGCCAGCATGGGTCACAAATGCTGTGCAAAATGGCATTATGTGCAATACGGGAACTGAAAAAGTGTCAATTGTGATTAACAATTAGTAGTCAGTGTTCAGCAGTCTGATGGCCTGATGATGATGATGATGATGATGATGATGATGATGATAGAGGAACGTATACTCCAGTATATGCCACTCTTCTGGGAAGGTTAAACACTACATTTGAGTGTGTGGCTGCGGCAATTTGAGCCTATTCAGCCACAAGAGCATTAGTGAGGTCAGACCCTGATATCAGGTGAGGAGGCCTGGGGCACTCCATTTCCAGTTCATCCCAATGGTGTTCACTTGGGGTTGAGGTTAGCGTTCTTACTTTGTACGCAGGGGTATTGTCATGCTGGAAGAGGTTTGGGCCTCTTAGCTTTCTCATTAGTTTTCACATTCTTATTTAGATAGATCTTAATACTACAGCATGCAAAGACATACTATACAATTATGTACTTCCAACTTTGTGGGAATGGGCAAGTGTCCACAAACCATGGGTCATCTGCAGATTCTAATAACGAATTAATATTTTATTTAGTTAAATCACCACTTTAGGAGAACATACTTCAATCAAATTACATATTCTACAGATCAAGAATAAGTGTTTATGCCTGTTTTGCTGCCCATTTAGCCTCTAAAATCTTTAAATAGGTAGAAACAAGAGATATACTTGACTAAAGTGAGTGAAAAGAATATTATTTTTGTTACTGTGCTGAAAACCAGATACCAGTCATCATAACACAGGCCAAGCAGGTCAAAATGATAAGCCATCTTTACTGTTTTATTCCATAAAAATAATTATAATAAAAATTATTTATTACTTGAATAAATTATTCAACACATTTGGCAAATTTCCACTTGCCTTACTTTTGTGTCTGTCTGTTAGTGTTTTTTGGGGGGGTTTTTTTATGTAGCATCTACATTACACCTCTACAGTGTAGTATTAGTAGTCATAATTCAGAAAATGTTTCTTTTTTTATCAGAACTTACAAGCTGGCAAAGATGGTTTACCAGTTTGTCTTGGAAGCTGGTAGCTGCTCAGACTATCCTGTGTTTTATTAATTTTTTTGTTTGTTTGCTTGTTTTTTGTGTTGTTTTCTCAGCAGAACAGTAAGTTGGTACTGAGTGTGCCATAAGACGGATCACTATTTCTTACCCAACATCCAACACTGAAGTGACAGAAATGCTCCATCTTGTTAGTGACTTGTATGAGTTTGTAAATCAGCATGTGCAAAATGAAGAGGACTTACTAATGAGGAAGTCAAAAGAAAAAGGACAAAACAAGAAAAAGAGGAAAAAAGAAAGCAATAACAGCCGTATATCTATGTTTCCTATCATGTCATCAATATCACAAATTGCACACATTATGTATAGCTCATTCTAGCACCATAATAGTTTAAATAGGTCTGAGTCATTTGTGCCAGGCCAATTTGTCTTTATGTGTATAGTGTCCTAATTTTGGTTCTGGTCAGAATTTGGTCAAAGACCCTCACTCAGCCTACTAGACAGAGATAATTACTTTATTCATCCCTTCAGGATAATTTTACTGCAAATTTACATGCACTTTGCATAATGCACATAGTATTACACAACACCAAGCATGAAAACGAGACAGTCGATGTGGTTCAACTGTATAGATATAGATATGTATGAGGCAGGACAGAGCAACCACACTAGAGGCTGCTGCAGCATCAGGGAGTTGATCCATTTTTAATGGGATAGATAAGCACCATCTCAAGCAAGCAAACAAGCCCATTTATACCATCAGACTAAAGAAACACACTGGGACAGGAGGCAGGCTTTACATCTTTAAGGGAGCAGTGCAGGGCTACTCTGTGATTTTTTTTTTCTTGCCAGCGAAAAATAACAATAAACCCTACACACAATAATCAATCCAATGCACGGTCATCTAAAGCTTAAATTCTTTCATATTCTTTGCATTATGCTCTACCAGGTCCAACCAGAACCCTTTAATGATTTTTCCAATACAAGTTATTTCTATGAGTAAATTATTGACTGATGTTCATTACATAAAGAGTGTATCTATTATTTTTGAAGCTGCAGGATTTGTTCACTGGAAAAGGAAAAAACAGGACACTGTAAACCAGAATTGTGAGTTGAAGAAGAGTAAACATGTTAAATCTCTGACACCGCTGGATTTGATCCACACCTGTGACATGATTAAGCTACTATAATGGACCCAGAATTGTAAAATTTAATTTGCATTCATTTCTTATGAGAGATTATAAAAATACGTACCCAAGGCAACAGATTATTATATTCTCTTGTTTTAAATGCAATTTTCAAATGTTTAGACTACATACAGAAATGTTAGTAATATCTAACATGGCAGAAATACAGTAAGCTAATCAGAACTGAAAATCTTTTTTAAACCTAACTCATATGATGTGGAGTTCTCTCGCTCGCTCTCTCTCGCTCGCTCTCTCTCGCTTGCTCTCTCTCGCTCTCAGGATTGTTTGACCTGTTTACCCCTCTTGCCTTTTGCTTTCCTGGTGCTTGAGTCTTCCTTTGTATCCTAAAAAACAAAATTTAATAGCTGGATTACTTCCCAAAAGCATGGGTTTCATTAAATTGCTAAATCATGCAGTCAAGATGAAAAATGAGAAATATTTTCATGTCTCATGGTACCATGGCTTTTCTAAGAGATTCATCATTTACAGGCATCTACAATCAGGTAAGCTTATGTTGCTTATGAAGCTCACAGTGTGCTCCAGTTCAATTCCTCTGTGTATTTGTGGGTGGAGTCAGAGCCAAAATATCCTGATCCCATTAATCTATGCCTGAGGTTATGGGACAATCAAACAGCGAATAGAGAGTCTGTGATGAAAGGCTCCAATAGCAGCTTTTCCCTTCAAAAGCATGCTGACATATCACAAGAGCAAGCAGGCTTTTACAGTGAGGTGGGGGATAATCGAGAGGAGGATTTGATAAATGATGGCTATTTTACCCTCCTTGCCGAATGATATCCATGTGATTTCAGTTGGATATCACATGGAGTCATGCATCATACAGTTTGACTTGGATTCCAAATTATCTACCAGGACACATTTAAATGTAAAACAGTGAACATAAAACATTTTTACAGTTTTAGATTTCTCAAGAACAACCTTATGCAGTAGAGTTAGAACATCAGGAGAAATTTAATACTAATGAACAATAACTTCATGGATTATTACTGAATGTCTAACTAAGCATCTGTGTTGGGGGCATGTCTTAAAACTACATGCTATGCCATCTATCCCCACAGTGGCTGGAATATCCAACAATTTTGATCTTGTGGGGACATTTGGTTGGTCTCCATGTGGAGCATTTTTTTTACACAAACTGCACCTTTTTTAGTCTATACGTCTAACAGTTTCCTTTTGGTTACTGCAGGTAAGGTAAGGGTTCGAGTTAGGTGTAGGTGTAGCATTAATTAGCTGCATTAGTAATTTTGTCAGTGGAATGTCCTCACAAGGATAGCAAGACAAACATTTGCATGCTCACGTACCTGTGTGCCTGTGTGTGTGCATACATGTACAGTACCATGCAAAAGTCTTAGGCACGTGCAAGGAAATGCTGCAAAGTTAAAATGACTTCAAAAATAATGAAATTAAATCTTTCC
>JAQMCW010000005.1:11067581-11085072 GCA_030068335.1 Chrysichthys cranchii
TAGTATTTTTCCTTCAAGTGGAAAGATTTAATTTCATTATTTTTGAAGTCATTTTTACTTTGCAGCATTTCCTTGCATGTGTCTAAGACTTTTGCACGGTACTGTATGTTAAGTTATTCTGTCATATGGTAATTCATATAGCATGTACCATGGTGTCTATACTACAGCCTGATCTAATGGCCCCATGATTAAGCACATGAGAATATTTTCATTACAGTATTTTATTTAGCCAGAAAATGATGTTCAGCACTGTCAAGCAATGCAAACAAGCAAACTGCAAAATTAAACCATTTATAATTTCGGCTTCAATTCTTCTGAAATAACTGATGTGTAAATATGATAAGTAGTGAAAGAAGTTAACACAACCATGAATTTTACCATCACTTAATAATAATTAAATTCATATATACTGTATGATCCAAGTAGCTGTTGTCTGTATTTGCCTTTTTGGGTCTTTTGATTATCAACTTTGAAGTGTTTGTCTAGAGCCGATTTCCTTTAATTGTTTGCTGTATTTTTATAGTAAAATATAATCATCATTTATTAATGTTTTATATACATATTCGTGTGTTCTATCTTAAGTGGAAAAACATAGCTTACACCATGCCAGAATTAAACAATTAATTTGGCAAAATAACTTGCCAAATGTATATACGTTTACATTAAGTATGCTATATTCTCAGTGATGCCATTTTTCACAGAGTACAGAGAAAAGCTTACAAGTTCATATCTGAGGAAGATGATCACTGAGTGAGAATATTACACAAATGAAGCATGAACAGGAAGCATTTTCTGTAAAAAGTGCATACACAAGTAAGACAGTAGAAAGTTGCCTCACTTTTTTCGACTCTTGACACTCGTAAACAGAAAAAAATCATGGAAACAGCTGCAGCTGAATAAGAAACATCAGCATATGTTTCTTCCACACTTCACAGTAATAAGCTTCTGGATGCAAAGCTGAAATAAACTGAAAGCAAGATTAAAAAGCAAACAGCCCTTTTGATTATCCTGGGCTGCTGCCACTTTCTGTCCAGACACTTTTATTTTAAATAAATGCTGAAAGAAAATCTTTTCTTGGCAAAAGCCCCGAGAGGACATCGGAAAGACTGAGAGAGAAACAGAGTGTGTCCTCCTCCTGAGCTCAGAGCATCTGCCACTCAAAAGCGAACATGACATTGAGCACCTCCAGACTACGGGCGATCTCCTCAAGGATGCAGTGTTGCTGCCACAGCTGGTGGAGCTTCCTGTAGCGCTCAGGACACAAATGCAGCGGATTCCCACGGCTAGCATGACAGACGAGCAAATTACATCAGCAATACCTCAATATTCATAACTAATGAATAAAGCAGATTTACTGCATGTGTCCCTTATGAAACAATGATCATATTAAGTGGCTTTATTTAAAATAGTTAAAGAACATGTCTTATCTGTAATATTTGGCCCTACCTTAGTTGAGGGTCTGTTTCCCCATATTCATCAAGGTAAGGCGCTGGATATGTGCTCCCACGTGTCCTACTGGCCATCAGGACAATTTCACACTCCCTCACCCTGTTCATTTAGATATGACATTTGTTGATTAAGACATTTGTCCTGTACCTTTCATACAGACTACGCAAGCATCATCTATAATTATTGATCGGTAACTTCTCCTAATGCTTTCGAATGAAACCAGATTATATTTTCTGATTTTTTTCCCCAGCAAAATTAGCCCTGCAATTTATGAACATTTCTGCATTTTTGGAAGCTAAATAAGGGGCCATTCTTTTAAAAGCATAACAATAACTGATGGGAAGTAACATTTCCAACATGTTATTGCAATGTAGAAAAGGAATTTACTTTTATTAGTTGCAGAAAGGACAGGCTAGGTTCACTAGAGAAATTCACCAAAAGCTGTTGTTCACGTGTCCTCACCTGAGAAACATGCCTACTCCAGCTCCACAAGTTGCAGCGTGGGCTGTGCAAGCTCCTACCTCTTCACCATCCAGCTGCACTTGACAGCATGGACTTTGAGAGCACAGCATGACCCCACATAACAGACACAGCGTCGGATGCTTCCGCTCGTCATCTGATGAGTTTGGACACCTGAAGGAGATGAAGACATGAATTGCTTAATCTATATGCAACCCATATGTTAAATACAGTAATGAATACAAATACAGGTAACATGGCTGTCATGGTCTTAATCACATATACATTACGTACATGAAATTATTTTAACTCAATTAATAAATCAATCATGATGGTGAGAGTAGCTATGGTATACTAATTCCTGACAACTAGAAATAAATTGTTATTGATCTTGGCAAAAAGTTTCAGGCATATTTAAAAGGAACATGCACCAGTCAAGTCACCTTACAGCATGGCGTGGATAAAGACACTAGCAAGTGAATAATGTCCTTCATGTGAAATGAAATCCTAGACTGATATATCACTAGGCACCACAAGAGATGATTTATTGGATGTACCAAATGGACCTAATCCACACCAGCAAAATGTACCAGCATAACACAGCTACTAGGGTCCCCCCCCCTTCACTTGTCACCAGTTTGCTTATATATGAATAGCATACTTAAAGTCCTCTAATATGCCATGCACTTACTTAAAATGGCTGGCCTGGTTAAGCAGCACGCTGTAATCCTCGGGAAGATCTATTAACCTGTTTCGCTTCCGTGGATACCTGTGTTAGTTTTGTTAAACAAACATTATTCAAAGTTACAGGGTGCAAAAGACAAAGAATGGAGTTGAAGAGAAGTAAGCGTGAGCTAACCTGATAATGTGCATTTCTCCCTTCAAGGCTTTTGATATAGCTTTATTCCCACACCATCTGAAACACAGACACAAAGACAATCAATTTAAATAATGGAGACCATGCTGCTGTCTACACTTTCATGATAACAGATAAATAGAAATAAAATGAACAGGAATACACTGGAATTTACTGAAGTGTCGTACCTCTGTATTAGGGATGCTGCAGAGTCCTGGTGGTCTTGGAAGAGCTGGAACAGGTTGCAGGGCAGAGCGAGGTAACTACACAGAAAGGGCAACTGACTCTCACAGGACACTGTGCAGAAAAAGGAAGACAAAAGGGAGAATTAGAAATCTCTGAATCGCCACTGTTTCATCAAGTGTTCATATGTGTTGAACAACTGTGTTATTCACCTGCAGTACTCGACAGCTCTTCTGGAGCAGGCACTCCTGTAAGGCAATGAAAGAAAAGTGCCGCACATCGAAGAAAGGGCAAAACACCTCTCTTTACTGTGTCTACAGTCATGGAAGCAGATACATCAGACTTCAGCCTGAGAAAAATGAGAGGAGGAGGGGGAGGAGGTGGAAGAAGAGGAAAAACAAATATGAATAATCAAATGTGTGAAAATGTTTACAATGAAGGCACTGCCAGCTCGTGTGATTACTTGACAGCCTCACCCCTCAGTGTGCTGCGATACAGTAGAATACAGGGCTGCCGCTGCTCTGACCTCCTCTACATCTCCTCCTCCCACTGCTCCTGCATTCAAGTCTGGTCAAATATACACACAAAAGTTAAATGAAAACATGCCTACAGTTTGTGTAAGACTTGCGAAATACCAGCTACTGATTTGATTTAATAATATCCACAATGAGGAGCAATCTGAAAAGTAGACAGTAGTGTTGGTGCGATTTCTTTTTACCCTGTGATGACAGCAAGACTTGCACTATGTGGGCCATGGTGACCAGGTGCACTAGGTGGAGTTGATTATAAGCAGTACTGATTGCTGAAGGCTGCAGATCGACACTCTCCTCTTGGTACAACACAGGTATAGACAGCACTAACCCCACCTGTGGAATTATAAACTTTTTCTCAAGGACTCATTCAAGGAGTAACAGTCAATATTAATGACCATTACAACATTCAAACATGCGTTCTCTTCGATACTTACCAAAAGATTAAAGCAATCTACTTCTAATATTGAGGGTGTGCCCTCTGCGTTAGACACAGGTAACAATACTAGGAAGAGGCAGACAGAGAGAAAATGGCAAAAAAGTTTAGTATTGTTATTCAAAGACCATGCACTCGCACACTCTCACGCACGCTCTCACACAGAACATGTAGTTTTACCTGCTAGCATGTCTGTAAAATGCCTCCGTATGACACTTTGAGAGCTTTTCATTCGCTGAATAGCAGAGAACTGTACCAGTGCTTTAAGACCAACCAGCTGTAATACACATCACATCCATCACACCACATAATCATGAAAAACAAACAGAAACTACACACTTGCGCTCAGATATGTCCGAAACCGACCTGTCTATTCTGTAGAGACCCAAACAGTGCTTTTCCCTCTTCCTGTAGCATGTTTTCTATAGAGAACACCATAGCCATGAAATACATTAACATACATGACATACAGTAACTGCTTACAGAGGGCAAGAATAGAGATGGAGTGAAGGGCAAAAGCCTCTCACCTGTAGCCTGGATGGTATAGGCACAAGTGTTCCAGGTCATGACAGGCACGTGAGGGCACAGCTCATTGGGTGCTGTCTGCAAACCCACCCTGTGCACGGTAGTGGCACATACTACTAACATTTCCATTATACTGCTTGAGTATTTTGGCCTAAAAGAGACAGAGACGCACTTACATTCTGACAGTTGTGTTATTATATAAACTGAATAAACCCCATCCCCAACCCTAGGGTTAGACAGTAGAGTGGGACTCACGGTGGCTGCACTCCAAAGCTGAGGATTGACCTGAAGTCAGTCTGTGTGTCCTCTAACAACCAAGGTTCTTCTTTTCCTGTCTCAGCTGTATTTTCTAAATAGACACAATCAAAATGTGCACATTTTAAATGACATATATTACAGAGTTCTTTCTCTGAAACACGGGAAGTTTCTCACCAGCTCCTTGAAGGACTCCGAGTCCCTTGATCCGAGCGAGCACTATTTGTATCCAACGAGGAAGAGTCAGGAGCTGACCAATCATCTCAGCACTCTCACTAAACAGGAAGAAGAGAATTCATATGACCGAGTGAGATATACCGATAGCACTTTATAATAACTAGATTTAAGGCATGTCCACACTTGATCTGAATATTCCACATCAGCAACCTGGGTCAAACACACATTCATTCTAAACAACGGTTTGACTGCTTTATACACCGTTTCTGCTTTTTCACAAAATGAGACATAGTACACATATTCAGTCCTTCTTATGAATGTGTATTATTATTTATTTAGTTGGTGTTTGAAATAAACCAATCGTCCAAATGAAGTCTCAGCCGAAGCTACTTGCTCATTAACCAAAGTGAAGTGCAACTGTAGTACACAGTAAAGTGTAGTAAGGAAGTAAACTTCCTTAGTATAGTACATAGAGTTGTCATACTAGTTGAATTTGCTGAGCTCCATGGGAACAAGGGGTACCACAGTGTTACAGAGAGACTTGCAGAGCGGGCACATGTACTCTCCATTCTCCACATCTATAATCAGATCAGTATGCACCCGGTTCCTAGTGGTGTTCTGTACCGCCTCAAAATACCTGTGCAATGAGATGATGCAGACACATCAGTGCCATCTTTCTAGGTGAAGAAAAAGCTCATATGGCTTTCTTTGTTTAACAATCAATCATATTGCAAATGTAAGGTGATATTTTAGCATGCACTCACTTCTGCCAACAGGTGGCATGCATGACATGCCCACAGCTCCCAGTGTGTATGCCCACAGCGAGGTCAGGGGGCATGAACAAGGGGTAGGAGTCTTCTGTCCAATAAAATGACAAGTAATATTTTAGACATTTCAGTAAGCAACCTGAAAACTGAAAGTTCATGGGTTAATGACATCACTGACCCTTTGGGGACAGGGTTTTGCCCCTACACTGGGTGAGAACTGTAGATCTCTGGACACAGGCGGTAAGCACCATAGCTGGAGCTTGAGCCTGCACCTCCTGTTCCTCTTGACACAGGATGCAAGTAAGAGTTTCCCAGTCAGAAAGGCACACTCCCTGCTTAGGCCCCACAGCCACACGACTCTCCAGCTCCATTACACTGCTGTGAAAAACGGACACATTAAATTGAACACATTTTTTTTTCTGGCCTTCCATAATTCTAGCATTCTGTCTGGATCCATAGGCATATTTCTATATATAAAATTTAAGAGGAAATCTCTGCAAGTAACATCAGTTTTGACATGTTAAGAAATGTTCAACATTGAGCATATACACAAGTGCCACAAAGTCCAAGCCCGTCGATGTGAGTGTTCGTTGTAATATTTGCAATTAAATAAATAATCGCCTATGGATCCAGAATTTTAGGACACCCTATACAGCATTGGGAAGTCTCTGTAATAAACAGCACAGCAATTCCCAATGGTTAGTGCTTTAAGTCAGGTTTTTCACGTCTCCAGAACTGCCAAGGTTCAAGATCCTTGGCTCAGACAACCAGTAGGCAAATAATAGCAGTGTTTTTATTGATGCCATTTACCATATATCTAATACATTTAGACCAGGGGTGTCAAACCGGTCCAATAAAAGGGCCGTGTGGGTGAGGGTTTTCATTCCAACCAAGCGCAACTCACACCTGAGTTAACTGGAAGCCAATCTCAACTGATTAAACAGGTGTACTCAGGTGTGGCTCCTGCCTGGTTGGAATGCTGCACCCATATGGCCCTTTTATGGACCGATTTGAGACATGTGATTTAGACACTTGGGGGGGGGGGACTCCCAATGGCCCGCAAAATGAAAATTCTTTGTAGTTCATTTATGTCTGAAATCAACTATAGAGCTGAGACTGTGTCCTTACCTCTCTGTTGAGACCACTGACTCGCCTTGACTCCCACTCTCAGGCACATTGTCATACAGCATCTTGTGAGTTTCAATAAAGTTCTTCTGCATGGCAGACATCTGAGCCATGATCTTCTGTCTGTGAAGCTTAGCAGCCTCAGCCTTCCTTTTCCGCTCTGCCTTTTCTTTGTCATGAATGCTCTACACAAACACATCAAGGCATGCTAATGCAACAAGACACATTTTGAAGAGCCAAATACTAGGCAGTATCCAAGCGAAGCTCCATTTCTTAACCACTACAGCAGCAGCACCTGTTCCATTTAGAAGTATCCATTCAACATGAATGAGGAATGCAAAACAACTTGTGCTACTGAAATCACATATCTACAGACCAAGTGGTGATTGTGGGGTCTTCATAAAACACTGCTATTTAGATTTTAGGCTAGATCACACCCTAAATACAAATTTAATGAGATCATGATCCAAGTAAAATCATTCAATACCTGAAAAAATGCTAACTATATTGTTACATAATCAAGTGCACTAAAATCCCACTACCTCCTCTGCCTTGGTATGTTCTGCTGCACACGAAGCAGAGGGGATGGAATTCTCCCGAAGGCACTTCACAATCTCAAACATCTGAAGAGGAAGAAGAAGAGGAAGAGGAAGAAGAAGAGGAAGAAGAAGAGGAAGAGGAAAAAAGGAAAGGAAATGAACAGCATAATTAGCTGAAGAACAAATATCCAGTTCATAATTAAGACTGCAATTGACCAGGTTATACCTGTAATGTCCAACTTATCATATCACTGTGAACTACAAGAGAAGGATGTGACTTCATTTTGGACAGGAAATGAAACAATGACTTCCCATGGTCTGAGCCAACTTCTAGAAGGCAATAAACAAAAGAAGGGTTGAGAGTATGTAGCACATGGAATAAGCCCCTGCCCCCCATTTCCCCTCCTAGTGACAGACAAACATACATACTTCGAGCTTTGAGACTGAAGTCAAAAGTCACTTCTTCAACACAACTGGCCTCCAACTGATTTTTTTCCTCTAACAAAGCCTGGCCTACAAGATGCAAGGCCTGAAGGAAGTACACAAACAAATATATATAACATTTAGACATTTAATTAGACATTGTAAAGAGATCAGAAAAGGGAGAAACAGTTAAGGATACTTGTGTGTGTGTGCGCGCACACACATTTGTGTATGTCTGTCTTAGTTGTGTTTTTATGTTCTAGATTATGATTTTACAACTGTGTTAGTATAGGTAAGTGACTTAGGCTAGGGTGTGTTTCGACTTGCACCAAAATTCAGGTTACATCACTTGTAGGAACGGAACTGTGTCATAACCTGAGGACCCCCTGTATAATTTTATATATATTAAAAAAAGAAAATCATATATGACTACAGAATACAAATAATATGCATCGTAACACCTGAACCTGTTAGCCAATACATACTTGAAGCTGTAACATTAAAGCAGTGGGTGTCACCATACCCTTTGGATCATGGCTTCTGTCCACAGACCAGAATGCTCCTCAACTGCCCTCTGCAGCACTTTCCTCAGCACATGGACGAACACATCACAGCAGAGTAATCGCACTATACTGGCAAAGGCCTGGGAGAAGGGAGGAGGTACTGGTGGCCTAAGAGCTGGAAGGATGGACAAAATTAGCAGCACCCAAAAATTCCCTCTCGGGGGGATAGGGATGACTAGAAACTATTGTCAGTAGTGATGTGTTGCATTTTGTATATCAGTATGGTTAAGTTTCTGAGGAATTTATTCAAGTGAATGCGAAACCTATGTACCGGTAATTTGAACCTAAAAGATTAGACGTTCTCTTATTGTACAGTGTGCACTGCACCATACCTTTATCACTCCCTTCCTGGGCCCTTCTCTTCTTCTGTGCATCTTCAGCCTGAGATAAATGTGCAAACAGTTATATAAAAGGAACATCAAAGTAGGGGGGGGGAAATCAATCAATCAATCAATCAATCAATCAATAAATAAATAAGACACTCTGTAAGCGTACACTGTACCTTGCTGTGCTGTGATTTGGTGTAATGGTAAAAGAAGGGGTTAAACTCTTTAAAATACTCCTTCTTCAATTCATATAAACCATGACCAGAAACTCCTGGTTTCCTAAACAAGGTTGTAAAATCAATAAATAAATGAATTAAGAAAAGAAAAATTCCATAAAACAGGCCATCTATTATTTTCTGTTTTCATGAAACTGACTTACTTGAATGTGGCTACTTTTGAGATAACCGTTTCAAGCCCAGTTTCCTGATTTTCCTACAATAAGAAAACAATTATATCATTTTAGATTATCTATTAAGGCAAATCATCTTTACCAAACTGGTTTATTTTTATTCTTTTAATATCACTTGATTAAATTTAAACATCACCATGGCGGGTTAGCTTACGTTTTCAGGCAGGCTTTTGACCATGCTACTGTGAGCCATAGGTTCTATACACAACAGATGAATCACTTCCCTCATTGTCACATCCTCTTTAGTCACATTACTGATTCCAGGGACATACCGCTCACCTGTGCAGAGCCAAAACCATAATTCATAATTGTCCCCCCGCAAAAATAGGTTTGTGATAGGAATAACAACTAATCTCCAATAATAACAGATGATATGTTGAGCAATGCAACCAACATTACTGGGACATACCAAATCAAAGCAATATTTGCCTTTTCAAAAGCATGTTGGTGCTGTATGTACTTGCCTGTGATGATAATTAACAGGTACAGCATTTCTTCTGTCAATCTGTTACACTGTTTTTGGACATCCTACAGAGAAAAACGCAGTTACCAGAAAATACCCTAGGCTTAAATAATTTGTAAAGGTAAAACAGCAACTCATTATTCATTTTACAACTGACAATGTTGTTTGAAGAATTTGAATTGTATAGGAACTTGTATGGTTATACGACATGGAGATAATTCAGGTAAATTATGTCTAATTTTGTGCTTTATTTCTGTTTTGTTTCTTGCATGTAATTGTATTTTTTGACACAGCATGCTAGGTTGTAAGCACTTCAAACAAACCTGATCTTTACTTGAGCAATTTCCATTAAACACCTTGAAGAGCTCAAATCTCAGTAGAATTAGCATGACAAAGTGGTTGGGGTCCATTTTAGAGGCTGCAATCTACAGGCAAAAATATAAATTTTACATGTATAATATTTATTCATTGGTTTATAGCACATACTAATTCATGAGGAAACTCATGAAAGGAGCCTGTTACACACCTGAAGCATGATGGCATCCTTGTCGAACATCTCATCTCTGCATTTGACATCCTGATAGTAGTACACCTAAACCAACAGCAAATGTCAAGACAACATATATGTCCATTTAGTTTTGAAAAATAAAAAAACGTTGGAAATCGTTTAATTTATTCTGACTAATGAGGCACTACCGAGTTTACTGTAAGTGATGAGTTTCACACTGTGACCAAGTGTAACATTATGGCATTAGTTTCCATGTTGGAAAATGCCATCTGTTCAAACCATGCGGACATCAATCATATACAAGATTGTAGATGTAGCTGATGGGTCACAAATTTACATGCAGCATATATTACAGTCAAAGACAAAGCTGTTTGGTTTCTTCCTGTGTAGTCGTTAACTAGCAGGATATTGTATACAAAAACAAAATTGTACCTGCTCTAACTCCTATATATCGTTTTTTTCCCCCAACAGCACAGCCCACAGCCGCAGGTGCACATTTGTGTGTAGTGGTAGGAGGCAGCAGTACAGACATATTCTTTGCTAAATAAACCTACACCACTAACAGTACATCTCTGTCAATTTTGTGCCTTAAAATGCTGACACTGCTATGAGGTCTGCTTACTTCTTAAACCCATTCTGCATTCCCAAGAGGTGCAGTGTGTTCCAGGAAGACACACAGGGACATTATTTTGCAGATGCATCAAAAGAAATGAGGGCTCTTTCTTTAGTATACGGGGTGTCTCATAGGTCTGGATCCATCGCCGTTTTTCATGAAATAAATTCCAACATTACTGCATGGAACATCATCAATTTTTACACATTAAGAAAGATTCAACATTGTTGTAGTAAGCAGTCCAAGACCGTCAATTTGAGTGTTTGTTATAATATCTGTGTTTAAATAAATAATTGCCTATGGATCCAGACATTTGGTACACCCTGTCTAGGCGGTGTCAAAAGTAACTAGAATCTGTTTTGTAACTCATCCATAATGACCCCTCTTGACAGTTTATAAAACTTTGCTCAGAGGTGATAAAGCCCAAAAAGGAGGGGAATGAGGTAAACCAGTACATGACTTCATCTGACCTGGCTGACGAGAGAGAGGCCATTTCTGCGCCACATTTCTGCAGACACCTGAGCAGCTAGTACCACACAACGCAGAGGAAACTCAGCAAAAAAGGGCAAGTCCATCTGATCCTGAAAAATATACACAGCTCTATAGTCTGAGACTAACTAGAAGCTAACACAAAAGCATAACAATGACAGGTCATATAAAAAATGTAGGGGCACAGACGTACATTAAGAGTTGCAAGTTCACTACTCACAGGATCCACAAAGTCAGGGAGGTATTTTTCAGCTCCGGCCCGACATAAGAGGACATATAAACCTGCAACCATACAGAAAATTCAACTGAGCCTCTTTAACTGACTGTGCTAAAAATACTAATGTTTTTTTCTCATCATGTTTTATTACTCTGGAAAACAAATGATGCAACTAAACTACAATAACATCAATCATATTGATTTTCAGAAGCTCACCAGCCAGGAGTCTGGTAATGGGCAGGTGGATGGAGACGGGTTCTTGAGAGACTTTGTAAGAGCGAGTGTGGAGGATGTGCTTGCACATGTAGTGGTCAGTTGGCTCACTGTGGAAGGGCTGGTTGGTGCAGCGCTGAAGAGCACGGTGGCACTCCTGAAAGGCTAACAGTAAAACCCTTTCCTGTAAAGGATACACAGTATGACACACAGTAGAGTGATTATACAGTGACCCTGCATTACTTTTTCTCCAAAATATTTTAATGTTAAACAAATGTGAACTATTCAGCAAGTCACTGTTTTTAAAATATGAGGAACTGAAAACCATTTGGGGGAAATTAATACTTAATCTGACTAAATGTGATTTCCAAAGCCTACAAAACTTATCTAGATACGAAAACATTAGTGCTTACATCAGAGGAGCACCAGTCCTGAAACATGGATAGAATGTGGCGGAGCTGCATTTGAATGGTGAAACCCGCCTCCCATTCTGGCTCAACCTCAATGTGCTGACCAACCTGTCTTTTGACTTCCTCCATTCCCTAGCACAAGGAATAAATTCAGTCACAAAAGTCACTCAACTACCTAAGCTCTTTTAGGCAAATCTTTATCTGATGCCTAGTACCTGCATGCAATTAAGGAATCCAAGAAAAACACTGAAACCTTCCAGGAACTTTCCCCTTAACTGTTCGGTCCAGACTGTGGGTTTACTGATAAGAATGTACCTGGGGGGGGAAAAAAAAAAAAAATAAAAAAAAAAACTCATAAAACTACCTAAATACATTAAAGGCATTATATACAAGCTACTGTACACAGATACAAAAGGCTTACTTGAGGTCATGGAATATCACTTGGACCCTGAAGAACTTGTCAGAATTATAGCCCTGAAAATGGAAGCGTTGGCTGCTGTCCAGATGTTCCCTCAGCATCTCCATGACTGTGTTAATAATCACCGTTATTACATTGCCCTCTTCAATCAGCTGTCTCGCCTTAAAAGACCACACAAATAAACCCAAACAGGAGTAATATTCATTATTCAAGAATATTTTCATATAGATTTTTTTTCCAATTCTGTACCTCTCATGTGAAAAGATGTTATATTACAATGAAGGCTGTTGTAAAAAGTATATGCATAGCAACCCAAGTCAAAAATGTATAAAGTGCATATCTGTGTTCATGTTATTATGTGCCATATTTTTAATTACCAGAGTAGGTACAGTGAAGATTTGGACAGACAAGGCTGTAATGGAGATGTTCCTCTCATGGTCATCGCTAATGAAATCCTCCTGTAATTGCTTATAATGCTGAAAAAAGACACACACAAAAAAAAACAATATCAGGATTCAGACAAATGTGTTATGTATTTTGCTATTATTTAATCTCCATAAAGGAGTACAACAAACCTCTGTGAATTTCATGGCAAACTGCCTCTTGTATTCTGTCTCCATCAGCAGGCTACAGAAAATCAACTCATGGATAACCTTACGAGCTCCTGACAGAAGCAAGACACGTACAAAATTTGAAGAAGAAAAAAAACCACAAGACACTAAATAAGTTTTTTTTTTTTTAAATCACTTAAACAATAAGAGAAACAATTTGTTTGTTCTATCAAAAATGTTCTTTTTAGAGCAACTTTAAAAATAAAAATTTCTCTCAAAAATACCAATTCCAAAAATTACCGTCACATCTAAGGGATATTTTAAATGAGTGCAAGCAAATTTTTGTCTTTAACAGTCCCCAATTTGGTCACCAGCCTGTTCCCCCTCAGCAGCCGGCTCTCCCCATCATACAGCTACAAACTGGAGAGAGGGACATATTTCCTCCAAGCCATGTGAAGCCAACCAACTGCATCTGTTTGAACTGGTAAAATCCGCCCTTTTCCACATACATAATCTCACAGATGTTTATGATTGGCTGATGTCACCAAGATTGTCAGGACAAAAGAGTATCCCAACAATAGGGAGAAATACAGGAGGTCCTCAGGTTACAACAGACTTGACATATGACGTTTCGAGTTTACGACGCTCGCCTCCATAAAAACTTTAAAAAATTGAGACATAAGTGTTTCAGTTTACGCCGTTAGCGTCGTACTAGTTTGGTTGCGTGGCAGAAGAATATGCAGTAACACGCATATGAGTGAGGAAATTGGCGAAGCACAAGTGTTCCATTTGTGTTGCTTTGTTTGGTGACTTTTTGGCCCTTATCATGGCTCCTAAACAAAAGTCAGAGTCTTCAGATGGTAGTGCTTCGATGAAGAGGAAAGCCATTACAATGGGAGTGAAATTAGACATCGTAAAGAGATCAGAAAAGGGAGAAACAGCAACGGATCTCGAATATCAGTTTTTCTGTTACTACAGTGCAGTGTACAGTACTGTCATGGATCCGATCCGTACGACTAAGGAAGATGCGCTCTTCCGGGTTTTCCTCTCTGGTGTCGTGTCATGCATCATGTACATTTATTGCCTGCGAGCAAGACTATAAATAGCCTAATCTATTCATATGCTCCTTGCAAAGCATTAGCTTACTTTTGTGACTCTTGCCAAGCCTTGATTCTTGAATTTGCCGGTTCTGAACTCTGTGCCTTGTTTTTTGCCTCCGCTTTCTGGATCTCCAGTTGTTTGTCTGTTTGCTGCTCGCCTGACCTGTTTATGTTTTTGACGCTGTTTATGTTCCACAAGCCTGACAAGTACAGTATATCTATCTCCTTTTCCTTTAGTTGTGTTTTTATGTTCTAGATTAGGATTTTACAACAGTGTTAGGATAGGTATGTGATTTAGGCTAGGGTGTGTATCTGTAGTACACAAGTTTGAAAAAAAAAATGCTTTTCAGAAAAAAACTATGCTACTTAAAAATGTTTAAATAAAACTATATGGCATTCCTGTATGGCTCAGCTCAAAATTTAACTTATTGCATGTACTGTTCTTTTCACATGTCTGGATTTGCACATTTTCATGAAATGTGTCAATAATTGAGAAGGGCACTGTATATACAATGATTTTATCATCCAAACCAAGTTTCAAGACATATTTTAAATAAAGCCAGCATAATGACAATGATAAAAAAAAGAAATATAAAAGCACAACTTATGAACTTGCCTTTGTAAAGTCTGGCATCATGCAACATGAGTTTGCTGATTAAACAAGATTTACTGCTGTCATCACTGGGCTCCAGAGCCACCTGGCAAAACACCTGCCTAAAGCCCACTGGGTGGGTGGGTGTGTGTGAGTGAGAGACAAAGAGAGGGGGGGGGGGAATCATAATTCACGAAGTAAAACAAACTCAATGACTATCCTAGAAAAGAACTACGGGAACAAAAAATAAAGAGAAGAGTATTTTGACCTCAAATTGTTTCACCATATTTGTAAAGCATTTATCTGATATCGAACTATTGGTGGGGTGGTCAGAAAAGTTGAAAAACTTGCATTTTACAAATAATTACCAGTTACCATTTACACTATGTCCACACTAATACGTTTTAGTTTTAAAATGCATCACTTTTGCTACATGTATGTTTGCTGTCCATACTACTCTAGTGTTTTCATGCCCCTAAAACAAAGAGTCTCGGAAACAGCAGAGTTGTCTTTTAGTGTGGCCAAGGGAACAAGAAGGCTTTTGGAAAGGATGAAGCAGACACCCAAATTCATTTCCTGATTGGGTCTTATCAGTCACGATGTATCCTTCCCTGATTTGTCACACTCCCATCATGTAACCCTTTTCCACAAGAAAACAAACAGCATCAACCTTGATTGCCAGTGGTGAATGCAGTATGGATAACAAATTAGCAAAAAGTGCTGCTGACCTTGCTGTTTTTGCTAGCAGCTGTTGTGCAGCTGAATTTCAGCATTTTATAATGCTATAGATGCCTACACATGCAGGAAAAAAGCTATTATTCGAGGGATCTGCAACTAAGCGACCAATTGCAGAGTAGATGTCTCCTTTTTATACCGGCACACACATTCCCAGTGTATGTGAATGGACATGTGATAAGCATTCTCAGGTGTGTTAACATTATTAATGTGGACGTAGCTTTAGACACACCCACTGATACAAATTATTCAGCCGTTACAGTTTTGCTTCCACAATAATACTACTACAAATACAGTGTACCTGAATAGCCAATAATCTGCTGGAAAAAGGTACCCAGCCTGAGAGCAAAGGTCTGATGAGCCATGACGGCTGAATGAAGGAGCTCCACTCGCAAGGGCAGCTGGGTAATGTGCTCGGAGCTGGCCTGCAGGTTCAGTATAAAGAGAATTGTTTGAGTGAACACTCTGGTAGTCCTAACAACTGAGAGCATGAAGGAAAGTGTAAAGGACTGGGATCCAGGTGCTACAATCTTTTACCCTTATAAGATCTTTGGCTTGTTTACAAGATCTCAGGCTTCCTCTTTTGACAGCTCTGCGCCCCTGAATCAGGGATAAGAAACAGACACGTGCTCCTCTATAAGAAAATCTTTGGGAATTTTTTTTTTTTTGCATGTTTGACAATTCACTGCTTTTTAAAAAGCAGTACATTTGCACGGGCATGTGTAGAATATAGTACCTCTTTGTCAATGAGAGCTGTGTGAGCATGGGCTTCAGATTGGTTACAGTTGATGGCCCTCTGAAGAGTGTAGATCACATGATCATATGAGTGGTGTTCATCATTGTAAAGCACACAGTAGTATGTGCTGTCCCTTGAGCTAATGGAAACAATAAAGCCAAGAATGTTTAAGCAAAATTTATTATCCATTAAGACACACTATACAAGTGAACAGGCAGTATATTTACTGAAAAACTTGGTGTGCAAGTAACACTTCTGTAACTCTGTCACTGAAAAATAAAACAGAATGTATACCTGACAGTGAACTGTTTAGAGAATGCAGTTTGACTGACCTAGGTTCCAGCTCCTCTGGGAGCTCATCCCCTTCCTCCCACACCATCAGGTCAGTGATGTACTGCAGCAGAACCTTGAACAGCACCTGAGCACGTTCTTGCAGAGCAGCCTCTAATACACACTCATCCTGAAACACACACACAAAACGTTGTCCATAACAGCTTACAGAAGCCATATTGTACTTTAGGTGTACAGTGAACCCCCGCCTATCGCGGGGGTTATGTTCCGGCACTGCCGGTAAGGTCACTTCCTGTTTACAGCCCGTTTACTAGCTCAAGTGGAAGTGTACACCGCCACTGTGTATTCATCCGCTGATGAAACACCGTGCATATGGTTTTATTTCGACTTAAATGTTCTTTTAATGTTTGAATTAACATTTTTTAAATTATATTTTATATTCCAGAGTCCCGCGAAAGCCCAAAAATTCCGCGAATCAAAATGTGAACATCTGCGATGCACCGAACCCACGATAGGTGAACCGCGATATTGCGGGGGTTCACTGTACTACAGAATCTAACCAAAGAGGACTTATCAGTGATGGACTACATCTCCAAAAGTTTGTGGACACCTGACCATCATACGCATATGTGCTTGCTGAGCATCCCATTCCAGATTCGGTTCCCCCTTGCAGTTTAAAAAACCTCCACACTTCTGGGAAGGCTTTCCAGTAGATTATGGAGTGTGTTTTAAAGGGATTTGCCTATTTAGCCACAAGAGCATTAGTGAGATCAGGCAATGATGAGTGAGGAGGCCTGGGGCACAGTCAGCATTCCAGTTCATCCCAAAGGTGTTCAGTGGGGTTCAGGTCAGGGCTCTGTGCAGAACACAAGTCGAGGTTTTCCACTCCAACCTTAGCACACCATGTCTTTATGGACCTCGCTTTGTGAAAAGTGGAACGGTCATGTTCAAAAATTATACTGCTAGAGCATACATAGTCATTACTGACAACTGTGTGCGTCCAACTAGGTGATCACAGTTTGGGGAAGACCCATATATGGATGTGATGGTTTTGTGTAGTGCTGCCACTAACGACTAATTTTCTAACGACCGATTTTTCGACTAATTTTTCGATTAATCTTAACGACTAATTT
>JAQMCW010000005.1:11104782-11117473 GCA_030068335.1 Chrysichthys cranchii
TGTAAAGCTGCTTTGCGACAATGTTCTATTGTTAAAAGCGCTATACAAATAAAATTGAATTGAATTGAATTGAATTATTTAGAGACTCACTCACTCACTCATTCTTTCATCTCCTGGCGTTTAATCCTGTTCAGGGTTGCAGGGGTAAACTGGAGCCAATCCCAGCTGACTTCGGGCGAGAGGCGGGGTACACCCTGGGCATGTTGCCAATCCACCACAGGGCCGACACACAGAGACAGACAACCATTCACACTCACATTCACACCTACGGGCAGTTTAGAGTAGCCAGTTAGCTTAATCCCCACTATGCATGTCTTTGGACTGGGGGACGAAACCCACACGGACAGAACATGCAAACTCCACACAGAAAGGTGCCAGGGATCGAACCATGGACCTTCTTGCTGTGAGGCAAAATCGCTAACCATTACACCACCATGCTGGCCAGTATTTAGATAAGGACAAAATGTTTGCCATTTTGCCTTTGTACACTACCACAATGATTTGAAATGCAGCACTTTGGATGCAAATGTCTGGGGCCCATGGGCACCACCAAATGCTGAGTTTCCTCCCTTGAGATGCTTTGCCAAGCCTTTACTGCAGCTGCCATCATTTGTTTTGTCTTGCATGCTTAGTTGGGTTGAGATCAGGTGACTGACAGCCATTTAAGAACATTCCATTTCTTCACTTTGAAAAACTCTTCCTTTCACAGTATGTTTTGTGTCATTATCTACCTTTATTGTGAAGCACCATCCTACCAGGTTTGCAGCATTTTACTGAATCTGAGCAGAAGGTATAGCTCTATACATGTCAGAATTCAGGCTTGTACTTCCATCAGCAGTCACATCATCAATAAACTCCAGTGACCCAGGTTCATTGGTAGCCATGCATGCCTATGCCATAACACTGCCTCCACCATATTTGACAGATGCCGTGGTATGCTTTGGCTTTGGTCTTCTCCATGATTTTCTTTACCCATCATTTTGGTTCAAGTTAAGTACACGTTAATCCTGGTTTTATCTTTCCCTAGAATCTTGTCCCCAAACTGGGCAGGGTTTTTTTTATTTATTTTTTTTTAGATGTTTTCTAATCTAGCCTTTCTGTTCTTGAGTGTTACCACTGGCATTCATCTTGAGGTAAATCCTCTGCATATACATCCATGAAGGCAACTTATTAAGGGGGTTCCCATGAACAGCTACCAAATGCAAAACCAACACTTGGAATAAACTCTAGACCTTTTATATCCTTAATTTGTCATGAAATATTGAAGAAGCAGGCTACACCTGGCCATGAAACTGAACATAAGACAGTTGTTCAGTTACTTTCGAGTCTGTAAAAAAGAAAAAAAAATGGCTGTAATTTCTAAATGGGCAATGCAATATTTTTTGTTAAATCCCTTGAATTAAAGCTGTCTACACTTCAATCATATATTGATTGCGTTTTCCCCCCTCCAAGTTCATTGTGGTGGTGTACACAGACAAAATTACCAAAATTGACTTGACTGTAAAATGTTCACTCTCAAAAATCTGATGCAGTATATAAAAGTTGAAATAACACTGTCTCTTAGTTAATGTTTTACCTGGTTTGGAAATTATTAAAAAAAAAAAAAAAAAAAGTTTGAAGGTCTTTATCCTGGGTGCATGTAAGGCTTCAACCTACAGTATTAGGTAGCTGGTTATAAATGTTAATACTCTAACAAAATGTGCAGTGATTATTGCTTATGTTGGGACGTCTAAACCAGGTGCAAAATAGAACATTGGTTTGCAATCATTGGACTTAAATTTGAATATTCCTCCAAATGTATTCTACATCACAGAATTTGTCACATTATTATGTTTAAGTTTTTTATGCTACGCACTTATCCCTTTCACATGCCTCAGTTGAAATGGAGGATGAAGATGGCACATGTTTACTTGATGTGTTGTGGTAAGTTCTACCAGACTGTCTTTGCTCAGAGATGAATCGAATTATCATCAAGCTCAGACCATTGCTTCAGATCTAGTCACAAATCTTTAGTCTAATGATATATAATTTAGAAAAAGAAGTCATTTGCTCCTTTTCTTGAATGAGTCATGGATTTGTTTCTGTGTCACTAGTGACCCACAAGCCCTGAATGATTTCCTTCATGGGACAAAAGAGGTTTACTATATCTTCTTATATATCCTCTTACAGCACAAATTGTAACTTATGCATTAAATAAGTAGTCATTCTACACGTTACACCATTGAGAATCAAATCATTAATCATGTAAATAGCCTGAACATAATTCATTAGATTATTAAATATTAATTATACCTTATTACACATGAATCACACATAATAGTAACAATCAGCTATTCTAAACTATTCTTGTAAACTGTCTGTGTTTATATGTGGGAGATTCATGAAAGCCCTCCCTACAATCAGTCATCTTCTCCCCTATCTGTTCAAGCAGCTGCTAAGTGGAGACCTGCTTATTAATCCTTCCTCTGGGGAGCCGTCCCTGTTCACAGACACGCCAGTAAGTCTGGGCTTCTGTCCCCACTGAAAAAAAATAGTAGATAGACAAGATTTTACCTCTACTTTAGTTCACAGTCACCCACATGTCTACCTGTTTTTGTTTTGTTTTTTTAAAGTCACCAGCTGTTAATTAGGTCACTGCTGTTAATGACAGTGGTCTGGTGGTTTTAAGGGTTGGCTTTTGTTTTCTCTCTCTGATAACGTGTTATATCCATATTTCTCATCTCATTAATTGTTGATCTTTTTTTTTTTTTATCCAGAGCCCTGTCTCTCTGTTAGCAGACGATGCTGGCTCTCATGACACGCCTATATCAGGCTGTGTGGATCTCTCCTTCCTGGACGAGGCCTTGCTGGCCTCACCAGCAGGAGGAGAGGATTCTGAAGAGGTATGCGAACCTCCACAAGTTGAGGCAGAAGTGCCACAGCAACAGGAAGAGGAGGAGGAGACATGTGACATCCTACAGCAGAGTCTCCAGGAAGCTGACATCACTGAGCACACACTGGCTTTAGAGGCAGGTCTTGCCCAGTCTAATGAAGTGCTCTCTCTCTACCCATCTGGTATACCCCCACCTTCACCTCCATACATGTCTAAACCAGTGAGCATCTCTGGGGTCACAACATTACCCAGAGACACACAAGTTGCAGTGGAACCTCCTCAACCATCCCTGTTAGCTGTGGGACCAGGTTGCCCTTCACTCAAGCCTGCACCACCCCAATTAATGGGGCTGCTACCTGGGAATATATTCCCTGCACCTCCCACATCTGACACGTCCTTCTGCCTGACTCGTGGACAGGGTTCCAACATGATCATCCACAAAACGCTACCAGGCCTTACATTGAGCCCTGCTGTTAGGACAACAGCACCTCCAGAGATTATATTGCAAAGGACCCCTCTGCCCATCCAACCCAAGCTACCAGTCAACATCCAGCCGAGACTGGTGCAGATAAGCCCAAAACCATCAGAGCAGAAATCATCTCCAGGACTCGCTTTCATTCCTCCAGCTGCCTCACAAAATATCTTGTTGTCCTCTCCTGTGGGCCCCAGGCAGCCTCTGCCATCACAGTCTACAGCCACACTCAACAAGCCTGTGAGTCTGCAGCTAGTCAACCAAGGAGGCTCAATTGTCATTCAGCCCCAGAGTCTCTTTCAAGGCCAAAGCCACTTTATATTGCCTAGTCAAGGCTCTGTAAACCAGTCTGCAAGTGTCTCTAGGCCACTGCTCAGCACAACAAACAATCAAGTGCCAAGTGCTGCCCCTCTGGCAGGACAGCTTGTTGATGGCTCACAGATTGTAACTGTACGCCCCAGACAACTGAATTTTAGCCCTGTGTTTACCACTCCAACTGGGCAGCTCACACTCAGACAGGGAGCTCTCCTGTCCGGACCCCTGCAGCTTCAGTCAGCGCCTCCTACTGTCTTCCAGATGCCGGCGCAGCTAGCAGGGTCCTATTCTGCTCATGCACAGGGACAGCATGGTGGTGTTGTCCACACTCCTGCCTTAGGGAAGCAGATCACCTTGATCAACACTCCCGGTGTGCTTGCCCCTGATATGACTGCCATATCAATAGTGAATGGGCCATCCGTTGTGCAAAGCTTGCCCTTTGTGTCACAGGCACAGAGGTCTGTGGCAGGGGGCCCTGAGGAGCAGCTAAGTCTTCCACAGACCCCAGTGCTTCTATTGCCTGAAAGAACGGCAGCAGATAAAAATACAACAAATGAACAACTTCAGAATATCTTACAAGTAAGTTTCTTTTTGTTACTCTTCCTTTTAGAAAGATTTTGGGTTTATCAAGTAGCTCAAAAAATACCAAGCCTGAGTATAACTGTACAATATTTACCTGCTCTTTATTTACCTGTTCTAGCAAGGCACCCTGTCTCCTCCAGTTTCAGTGCAAGCTGCTATAGCCAAAATGCACACACAGCCTTCCCCAGTCATTACTCTTTTGCAGGCACCACCAGAGATCACCAATTCCTCAGAGCCTGTTACATTATTGTCTAAAAACCTAGTTACACATCCAGAGAGGCAACAAGCTGTTGAAGGAGACCATGCACCACCAAATCAAGTATTCATACACCATCCCCTACAGGTAACTCAAACAAGGTTACTGGGGTTTTATTGTGGTTATATTTATTCATAGTTTGGATATACAAGGATTTAAAACTGGTATATTTCCATGTCCTCACAGCAAGCAATTAATCCTTCAGCCTCTGCCGAGTCCTTGGACAGCCACATCTCTCCTGCGGCTAGTGAGACAGAGACTTCACCCATGGTACTGGCTGTGTGTGCCTCATCTGAAGTTCTCTCTGTGTTGTCGGAGTGTGGAGGAATCCCCACTCCAGTGCATTCTGGGTCAGAGCATGGTGACATGTTAGTGTCACCGCCTATAACCCAGTGTTCCGGAAGTACTCCCTCGACCATGTTTCCTACACCCCCACTTTCAGACAGACAACCCTCCTCAGCATTTGTGGTACTCAGTGCCAAAATGCACGGGCAAGAGGAATCCATGCTGTGCACGAGTCCATCTTCAACTCCAGAAAAGATGTGCATTTCTGAGCAACAGCATTTATCCATCCCTGCATCTGCTAGCCTCAATGGAATCCTGGAGTCTGACTTTAATGAAGCCCAGCAGCACATACAACAAAGCAGTAAGTGTGACTGACTTGTACAGTGAAAGTCTTATGAGCAACTGCAGCTGGCAAGATCCATCATTATAACAACTTCTCTTTTGGTTCACATCAGAATTCAGACTACCTGCAGCAGTGGATGATGAAATAGTCTCGTTGGACCTGCAGGATAGTTTTGAGGAATTGTCATACCAGGACACCCAGGGCCATGCTGCAATTCAGGTGAAAATACATGATTTTTCCATGGCTTGTTAATTACATATATGAGAAAATATAATGACAGTGGATAGTGCATGATGTACTGTATTTATAAACATATTTAAAAATAGTGAGTTATGAAGCAGTCCAACTGATTCACACAGATTCTGCTGCTTTAGGTGCCCTGTATCAGTGTGAAGGCAAGAGAAAGACTCCCACCAGCAATGCGGCAACAGAGGTCAACAAATATTCTTAGTATCCCCAGTATTCAGAACCTAATTTCACCAAACATTATTGCGTTGTATAACAGAATTTGTTTTACCTCCTGGAAACTGTTCATGAAGTCAAAGTTGCGGAGTAATCAGTCTTAACCCGTTTAATATATTGCTCATGTATGCATGTGTGCGCATTTCACAGGATCAAGCAGCAGCTTTGTTCAGACTATGACGCTGTTCTTAATCCAAATACTCGCTCTCAGTTCACTTCGCTAGAGGATGCTGTGAGACACCTGTTGCCCTACCATACCTGCTGCAGAGCCTTACCCAGCCAAGCTGATCTGCTAACAGGTTAGGCTGATGCCAAGCATGCAAACATAAAACTCTAAACTTACAAATGTAGTTTATAATCACTTCCTCTGGCTGAGCTAGGTTGTACAAGAATCCAATTTTTAATGCTATTTTAATCTACATAATAGGCAAAATGTAAAGTGGTTTTAAAATGAATATCACATGCCACTTAATCTGTTTGTGTGTAGTGGATAAGCAGTTTGAGAATGTATCAGGGCTGCTGCTGAACTGTACTACAGACATGCTCAACAAATACAGGCAGCTCTTACTGTCAGAGTCTCAGGTGAGTCAGAGCATCTCATATTTACATTTCTTCATGAAAGATGTTTACCGCCAATGTCTGGAATTTTTTGGCAAGTTAATTCATTTTAAAGATTTATTGCACCAGAAAAAGCTCAAACCCCTAAACAACAAGCAGGAACTGAATGCAGCTACATTAAATCCCTGGCAAACCTGACTGGACATTGGAAACCAAGGGCTATATTTACTTGGGGAAATGATTGGAGACAGTAATCACGGCATTTTGTGATAAATCAGAACAGCAGCTCTTGTCATTAATCTGTGCAGCAAGAAAGTCCTTCAGCAGAGATGGTGATGCTAGAACGGTTGTTCCTGCAGTCTGAGCGACTATTACTCAGGGAGGAGAGACGCAGAGCAAGAGGTGATCCAGGTGAGCCCTTTCACTCTTTTGAGAAGCGCAGTTACTTTTAACGCTTAAGCAGAAGCATCTTCTCCTAGGATTTTTGGTGGCCAGGCATGTGTGGCTGTTAACTATGGAGAGAGTGAAAATTATTTGGTTCCTAGATGGAAACTGAAGTCAGCATCCATTGGAGGCCGTTTCATTCATAACATAATATTCGTAACGTATATTATGAATGCATTTATAACATTATACAATGTCTGCCATAAGTCTAAAGACTCATAAGTAATTATATTTACATATATTGGTATTGTGTTTAAAGCAGTTTTATTATTTCATAATAGCAGATTGTCTAAAACATTGTAATATTTGTCCTGCTGTTGTAACACACTACAACATAGATTGCGGTGAAGAATAAAATGTAATGCCGTGTTATGATAGGATAATCAGATGTGAGGTCTTACAGCCTGAAGTTGAAGTTGATTACCATCACATTACATCCTAAAATATTTTAATTCTTCTTATTCAACATGAATTTGGTAGCGATTAAAATGTTTATTAAAACACAAACAAAAACCCACCTTGGAGCTACATATAACGTGAAACATCAACTTGGATCCTGTCTGTACCTGTGATATAGTAGCTATAAAACAGCCTCACTTCTTTCCTGTCTTTCGAATTTAAGAACATAAAAGCTCATCACGTTACTGAGAAACCAGAAAGCACAAAGTCCTCTGTCCAGAAGAATTCGCTTTACATAAAAACTCACTTTTACACCCGAGACTCCTTCCTTAAAATGTTAATGGCCTCCTTACAGAAAACGTCCCCATGTCAACAATGTTTTTCTTGGGTAAGTAACACCTTTTGGGGGGGAGGGGAGCTGCTTATTATTCTTATTCCACCATACAAATGATTCCTTTTTAGTAACAGCCTTTTCCTACTTCCTCCATCATATGTCCCTGTGAGCGCTTACTAAAGAAACGATAATGAATTAAAACAAGTTACAATTACAACATTTAACTTATAATGAATGTAATATTTCACATTTAATAGTTTCCAGTAAAAATTTAATGTTGAATGTCAACAAGATAAGTTAGTTCGTGTTATTGCTTATGTTACAGCCATGTAACACACAAAAGTCCTTTCCTCAGCATAATCTTTTCTCCCTCTGAAAAAGCTGCAGTTTGTCCTTTTATCGAGATTGGAAGCACATTTCTGCATTCCCATTCTGGGAAAGCTACAAGGCACGGACACCCCCAGCTCTTTCCATACGCACTAAATTTCTTTTTACAAAATAAATAAAAACAAACCCATCAACACTAACAATTATGAACAGTTTTACTTTATTAGGCACGTTTTAAGCCATTTACTAGATTAGCTACAGCTTCTGTCATACAAGTGCCTGTGAATGAGCTATAGAAACAATTGTGTATTAGAATTAGCACATTAATATAAATTTATTGTTTATGATACAGCAGGAAGTATTGTCTGAGCCATGCTGTTAAGCAAAACGAGTGCACTTCATCTGATGAATCAGAGTCCAGAATTCAAACACGCTGTGATAAGTACTTTTAAAAAGGTATAGGAGTTAAAATTATGAATTAAATTTCAATACATAGTACTTTCCTTCAGTACTCCGAATGCTCTTTACTGGCTTTATGTGAAGCGAGAATCATATGAATCTTTCATATAATACAATCATGACTGGTTTCATGGAAAATTGCTGAATAAATCTTAACAGTTTACCTAAACTGGAGTTTGGTGAAACTTAACCATGTGTGACTTATTTAACAGAGTCCTTCCTGCTGTCTTTGCGTAAAGCATCATGGCAACGTAGCATGCTGCCTTCGCGCCACTCAGACACCGCTGTTAGTCCCCCGTCTCCCCCTGCGTGGTCTCTACACTCAGACCGACCCCCAGGTCTTAAAACGTATTGCTCCAGGAGCAGGGGGGCTCTGCGCCTTACCATCAAGCATGAATCAGGATCACGCAAAGTCATCCATAACTCTGCCTGTGATGAGCTTCCTGCCCCCACTGGACATAAACGCACCTTAGACGCGCAGCTAACTAACAGAGGAAATGAACAGGAACAGCAGGAAATATCGCCCAGTCCTACAGAGACGAGCTCGGAGCAGAAGCAAACATTGTCCGGCATGGACATGAACAGGACAGCCTGCAATCCTATCACAAAGTCAGAGCACAAATCTGAAAGAGCAGAGGCATTGTTTCCAGATGTGTACCCTCCAGAGCTCAAAAGGAGCAAGCTGGATGTTGCAGAAGGGTTGGGGGATGAAGGGGGTCTGAGCGAGCACCTGCAGAGTGCTATAGACAGCATCCTGGAGCTTCAGCGGCTTCAGGGACCAGCAGCTCGTCTCAAACCCAAACTGCAGCTGGAGCAGAGCATCAGCTGTGTGCTGGAGGGAGAAATGTAACAGAAGAATTTACGAGACAAAAGAAAAGAAAAAGGAAAAAAAGAAATTAAGTGCCGCTTCCGTCCTACAGCTGAGTACAACAAACACTGACATCCACAACAGACACTAAATTCTTAATTTGTTCATTCCCACTGTAAAAAGGGGCTCCGTACTGGCATAAGAAAGGACCCGATGTAAAGCCGATTAAGTATATAAACGAGCAGACTGGGAGACCTGATGTGAATAAATTGAGTGGTGTGCCATTTTTCCCCCCAAGATGCACCACAGTAATTTTTTTAATGTTGGATTTAGTGTTAAGTAAGGAAGCTTCCAATGTGCTTGAGTTGTGCCAACATTGACAACGTTGTCAGTTGCATTTGCCGAGTGCCTGTGTGTATTGTCGTCTTTCCTGAATGTATGTCTGCGTGTTTGTGTGACGAGTACGGTATCTCATGTGTGAAGGAGAAAAGTTTGATTGGTTATATAGATATACTGCAGTTTAAGAAAGTTTGTACACTACAAGCATATAGTATATGGATACTGATGTCCGTTTCAGCTTGTTTATCCCCAAAGAACACACACTTCATTCTGAAAATCACCAGCAAAACCTATTACTGCATTCAAGAGATTCTTTTCTTAAAAGCAAATACTCTCCAATTCATATTTGCAAAAGTGACTACTGAAAGTAAGATGTTGTACTCCAGTTACCAATTAGCAGGTGTTATTTTTGTCTGCAGTAAACTGTGATGCATCTTACCATTTATCAAGGAGACAAAAATGCTCTAAGAGATATTCTAAAATACAAGCAATAATGAGCAGTTGGTCTTGAATACGTGGTTGTGCCTCAGTCCAACTTCTAGTCGCTTTTGCTTTCTGTATCGTGATCCTAGCCGTTCATCATCTATACTCTGACGTTAGAAAAAAAAAAATAAAAAATACTGTTTAGAAATAGCAGCAGCAATATCAGTGGATCATTGGGTAATCAATGCAGATTAAATTTATCAGGATAGAAAAAAAAAAGATTAGTTCATGTTCAACTAGCAGTCATCCATAAGTCATTTTGAGTTAACACCACATCCAGAAGTACAAATATAATGCAGATTGTGTTTGACTTTTTTGACAATCTTAATATTTTGTTAGTGCTGCAGGTCACACGAAGTAAAAAAACAAAACTTTAAACATGAAGCAGTAAGTCCTTGTAAGCAAAGATTCAGGATATATGGATGTGGAACTATGGATACCATGGGATTTAACAGTAACTACTCGGCCTTGAGCCAGAGAGAGGTATAATCAATGATTGACTTGGTGTCATTAAGTTAAATATCCACATCACCACAGACTTTAATAAGTGCGTTTGACGCGGTGTCACTTTTCAGTGGTAATTTAGACGTACTCCCCAACATGCTATGCACTGGTACATGTTTCAAAGTACTCCAGTCACAAAAACCAAGGTGACCGTATAATGCACTTAACCCTACGAACTGTGACGAGCCCTAAATGTGACAAGGTGCCATTTTTCGATGGATGATGTCATTCTTCTCCAGTCATTCTCCTCTTTCAGTTTATTAAATACTGTGAATATGGTAGCATGTGTTGGACACCGCTTCAGACTACGACACATTTTACTGACAGATTGTTCTGATGCCAAAATCAAAGAGGCCTTAATTCTGCAGTACCAGATTGTGTTTAAAAAAAAAAAAAAAGGTAATTAAATGTTAAATCCCAATTAATGACTCTTTTGACCCACTGTCATGTTAGTCATTCATTTGAAACATATAAAAAAAATCTTTTGTATACATTTTTACAAACTATTTATTTAACTGTGATTTTGTAAATAATAAAAAGTTAAATTGTGAATGAAATGCTTGTGTAACGCCTGTATTTAAGGAGGGTGGGATGTGGGATAATCAGGGCTCATTCCTGACAACATTTTCAGCAGCACTTCACAGACACAGCTCAACATTAAATATATATATATTTTTTAATAACAATTTAAGGAAACAACAGCTTTTATAAGATTACATCTGGACAAATGTAAATAAAAGGAAAAAGCTGTAGTTTCTTGAACTAAATTCTGCATGCTCACATGTGGAAATCTCGTTTGCAAAGATCATGATAAGAATTACAATGACTCATTGCTGCTAATGGAGCTGTGTCTCTAGCTGTTAAAGGGCGAACTTTAGATGCCACTCAGTGTTATGGTCATGAGCTATACACCAAATCCAGTAAGTCAGGGGGGAATGCACTAAACGTGCACTTTGAGGTGTCCTGACTGATGTTTCCAAATTTGGAAAACGTATGGAAGCAAGGTGTAGCCACAACTTCCCCAAACATATGCTAAATAAATAAAGGGTCTTCAATTAGAGAGGCTTAAAAGTTCTAACAAACAGAAATGAATTCATCCAAGTTTAGAATCGGGTCAAGTCCATCACAAAAGACCAACATACGCTGAAGAGCATGATTGCAATTATAGAAATACGAGTCAAACCATGTAAAAAATAAATACCGTCAACAGCCCCATTTTGCAAAACCCTCGATTTTCCACACAATTATACAAAATATTTAATAGGACCGCAAACCTACAAGTATTTTATCCTATTTTTTTTTTTTTTTTTTGCTTTATTTTAAGAAATCAAGAGCAGGTTTGGGCTGTTAAAAATATACAAGTTTCACTTTATGGAAAGCTGAGAACTGTTCTCCCATTATCGTTCATGTCGGCCGTAAGACGTGTTTAATCATTTTCATTCCTGCACATTTTTACTCTCGCCATCCTTTTAGTGTTCAAAGTGTTAACTCATCACAGTAAGCCCACGGTCAAGCACCTGTGGTCGGTCTCTCCCAGTTCGTCTACACAGTCTTAGAACTTGTGTTAGGCTCACTTCATAAAGGAGTCAATATCAGATCAGGACAAGTCCATCTTTTAGAAATCCATTGATACACCATCGCAGATTTAGGATGAGGCCGTCTGGGTCTTGCCCAAACCACCTCTGCCTACCTGTATGGAGAGTGTTTGTGTGTGAGCGCTCAAGTCAGATTAATGACCAGGTTCTCTCCATACTTGCGCAGGTATTTCTCGTGGTTATGGTCAACAGACCACAGTGGAGGTAGGAAGTTGGGCTGCATGCTGGACAGGAAGTGCTGGCGCCAGCGCCGCTCCAATTCAATCAGACCGCACAGCCCACTCTCAGCGTACGCCTGTACCACTTTCAGCCCGTGTGGCACGTAGCTCTCATTAAAGATCCTACACACACAGACACACACCCCACAAAGAAGTCTTTCAAAGGATAAAAACACAAAAACCCACAAGTCTTAAATACAATTATTTTATAAAATGTATCACCATAAGAAGCTAATTATATTTAATTGAAGGCACAAAGATTTAAGGACTTCAGGTCATCCGCACGTTACCAAAGGTAAAAAAAACAAAACAAAACACTGAATTCAGTGGCCTTTTATACAAGAAAATTATTCTGTAATGTGCCTAAAAACCATCGGACTGAAGCATAAATGAAAATTTAACACACCAAGTGTTTTGACTACCACTAATCACAGTATCATGACCATTAAAGAAGGAAATGGCTCTGACCTGTTCAGATAAAATAGCTGATATCTGATTTTAGTTCTGAAATGAAGTTCTGAAGTCACACAAAAGGTAAGCTTAGAATATATTTATTTTTTCTAACATTTTATATTTTTATATATATATATATATATATATATATATATATATATATATATATATATAAACACACAC
>JAQMCW010000005.1:11154991-11167616 GCA_030068335.1 Chrysichthys cranchii
AATTTATAGAATACACCAAAAAAAAAAAAAAAAAAAAGAAGTAATTAATTAAAAAAGTATATTATTCTTTTACACTTTGGTGCACATTTGGCCCTCTATTTATATCCACACTAAAGCACATCAGATGTTCCAAAAATTTATACATCTGTTACAAATGTTCTAGTTCTTTTTTTTTACCAACTAGGCATACGTCTACAGCGTTTAAAAAAAAAAAAAAAAAAATTAGTTAAGCTTTCTGATTTATGAGGTGATAAAAATGAAAAGGAAAACCATTTCACATTTATATTTCAAATACAAATTTATGCCCAGGTCTACCGTAAAAGGCATTATGCCATTGGTACCATGAACTGGAGTTTCATACCTTTAACTTATTGAATTTTATTTTGAAGCAGGTGATTCGAGTTGGATTTACCCAAGGTGAAACAGGTTAACATTTATGTTATTAGAAAAACCTAAAGGTTAAGATGGTCAGCTACTGGTAGCATAAAGACCAATTCACTATTCTACAAAAATGTATAACTTGTAATGTTTTAACCAATAATAAAATGACGACAGGTTCTTTCAGCTTAACTCGTCCAACCGCTCACACTATGATTTCTAAGATCATATTCCTCCGGCAATTGACTTCTAAATACTTCACCCAAAATAGATTCATCCTCAAAGCGTACACCTTTCAATTAATACATTCAAATATAATGCCATTTTAGTTCAATGTTTATAACACCGCTGTAAGCTGTAATGCCCTCCACTGGTTCTTACTAAAAACACAGCGGTGTTAAAGTACTACCCCCCCTCTAAGGAAAAATCTATTTTGTAAATCAGTTAGTTTGTCGAATATCAGATCAGGCTGTACAATAACTGAGTAAGTAGTAGCTACAGCACGAAAAGGTGTTATGAGGGTAAGCGTTCACAGGTATTTTATAGGCAACCCACAGCAGGCCCCAATAACCTGACTCTGCACTGTTAATGTGCGATTTATTAACAGTCTCCACAGCAAGGTCACTTACACTGTGGCTAAAGTCGATTATCACCCTAGGACCTAGGGCACAAACACATAGCCCATTTCATGTAGAACAAACTATCACTGATGGAATATGATAATATCCTACATTACCGATCAGCAAAAGTACACATCAATGTACAGTGGATGCATCTTTACCGTACCGTGATGCGTCTTTGCCCAAACTTGCTTGCTGGCCTTTAATGTGGAATTGGCTTCTTCAGGCTTCCTGCTTATCATTACACTGGATTCTTTATGCTACACTCACATTTTTCAGCCCACCTGCCATTCATGATTCATCCTGCACAAAGGATCGGAGGAGCAGGAGTGGTGCAAGGAGAGCGAGGTGAGCAGAAACCTGTTGAAAGCTTCTTAACAGCATGCAAATGAGAAACATTAGTGGTATTGTTGGGGGCAGCTCATTAGACGTAGGAAAGGTCTCACCACTGGTCACGCCCATGCTCCTACCCTAAAATCAGTGCAGTGCAAGACAGACGAGACCGACCGCACTTAGGTCTGTTGGTGCTAAAGTGAATGCAGGTACAACACCGGGACTGGGTATGGCCACACTTTTTAATCACAACATGGACATCAGGATAAGTGGGGAACCGGAAACTTGGCAACTAACATAACTTAGCAACTGGGATGGCAAAGAGATGGCAAAATACCACTTTTTTTTTTTTTTTTTTTAAATCTGGTTTTTCTTTTTTCCTTTAAAAACTGAAAAAGGTTTTTAGAAAGATTTCATAACTGAAGTAGTTAAAAAAGAAAAGTACAGGACAACATACTCAGCTAAAACACAAAAACTTCACAAAAGATTTTAAAAAAAGGAAAAAAAAAACCAAAAAACAACCTTTTCCAAATCACATATTTTTCATCACATACAGGATCGGCTCAGATTCATACTGCTGGTGGGGGAAAGTTTACATTTCACTCCAATGTCGACGCAACATCAGCCTTAAACGTTTCAGACAACATTTGGTGCTACAATATTTGCAAAGTATAATGCATGAAATTCATACCACTGACTTCATGAAGAAGACATCCAGAGATTGCTCTACGTCAGCTATTACATTTAATTTCCAGAAACACAAATGCCTCTGCCAATAAATAAATAAATAAACACACACACACACACACACACACACACACACACACACCGTACGCACATGTACCACAGAGCTTGACGCAGACTGGATCTTCATGGCATTTCCTTTCAGTAAGAGACTCCACAGTAAAAATCAAAACTAAATATAAGAAAAGATTGGAAGTGTTAAATATTCGAAGGAGCTTTTAAGCTATAATGTGTTCATGGCTGAAGACAGACTGGAACTTCTCCTATAACATCTTGTGAAGGGCACATTTACTAAAACTGCATTTCTTCAGAGACACATTTCCACAGAAAATTGCACAACGATCAGCACGTCTACGTAAGCTCGCATACCAGACCAATTTGGTCATGTTGCCTCAATAAAACGCTGACCTACGTCCGGAACAAGCCCAGCCAGTCAGCTGCGCGTGTGTTTGTAACAGCTATGTCAAATCAGCTTGCGCAGCTATAATGTGGAAAAATATCAAAGACCCTGAATTGGCCAAACACGCACAAACACAGCATTAACCGCTCAACAGACTCGAGTCCCACTAGGCACGCCCTGAGATACAGTACACTAAGAATCCAATTCCAGTGAAAAGTAGTGAAGGCATTGTAGTCTGGGGAGCAGAGGGACTGTGAACTAGCAGTACAAGTTAATATCATGCAAAAATTTGAATACGTTACAACAATAATACAACAATCTCCTGTCTGTTATGACAATGGCATTGGGATAGAGAGCAGAGGGTGCACAAACTTTTTGACCTGACGTGCTTACAAACTGGCATACAAAAGCAAATGTCTTTCAAACGGTTTTTCGTTTGCTTGGAGTTCACTGTGGACGTTTGCAAACACACAAACGGTCTGAGGAGGTGGTTGTCGGTGAACAAACATGGACGCTGGGCTAAGGGGGATGTGTGCTCAGATCAGCGTTCTCCCAGAAAATACAGGCAAGGTGTCAAATTTATTTAATATTATTATAATACTTCACATATGACTTGTCTAACTGTCAGTTACAATGATACTTTTTCTGAAAGCCTTTTTTTGTATGCCATCATTATAAATCTTTAGCATTAGCTAAACAATTGTATTGCTCTCCAAGGTCGTTAAGTTAGTCTAACTCACATACATCACATAAAGCTACAGGGTTTTTAGCGCCAAGGTATTTTCTTGGGGTAATTTTTAGATGATGCCTTGTTTGTTATTTGAAACCCTTTTAGTGTGGATGACCAGTCACAGCATATCCTTCCCTGATTTGTCACGCTCTCATCACGTGACCCTTTCCCGGAAGTAAACAAACAGCCACGGTCTTGACTGCCAGCCTTCAGTTCAGCATTTATAGCGGCTTACAAGTGCTGTTGACCTTGTCGTCATTGCTAGCGGCTGTTGTGCTCTTAAATTCTGCATTTAACAAATGTTACAAACTGCCTGCATATACAGGAGGCAAGCTATTATTCAAATGATCTGCAACTAGGCAACAAACTGCAGAGTCGAAAGTCTGCTTCCTGTTCATACTGCCATACGCATGCCCAGTCTACACGGATGGTCACGTGATGTGGGTTTTCAAGCAGTCTGGTACAGACGGAGATTATTTCTATATTTATACTGCGCTAAAACGCTCATCTGGACGGAGATCGTTTTCTTTTTTAAAACTAAAACAATGTGGACATAGCCCAATATTGAATTCAAGGAATTTAAAAACAAACAAACAAACAAACAAACAAACAAACAAATAACCACGCTCATGAAGCTACACATGGCTACAGATAATTAGCCAAACTGACATGTTCAGTTTGGTTCAGAAGAAGATGGTGATAACATCGCTATTAGCATTAGGCTTCTTTCGGGTTCCAGGTCGAGCGAGAGCACTAGGCTGCAGTGTTCACAGAGACCAGGTCAGTGTAGTGGTGAAACCAGAGCCTGCTGGGAAGTCTCAACTCATGGTTTATTCAGGGATTGTCGGTCATTTCCTTCAACAGCACAAACAGACCCTGAGGCAAAAGTCGTGCTCAAAACACACTTACTGACTGCAATGACGTGAAAAGAAACTGTCTGCAGGACACGACTATGGGAGTTAACAGCTGGCTTTTGTGAATGCTCATTTTAATGTTCACTTTAACATTTAATTTTTATCAATTACACTTTTGTATCTGCAGCACAACAAACTACAATGTGCAAAAACATGGGTTTATTCAAGATGCTTCCTTTATGACAACTTTGTAATCCATAAACTACAAATATGCATGTAAAAGTAAAAACCAACTTACACTCTGCAACAGCGTCACAGCATATTTCAAATAAAGTCCCAGTCCACTGCAACTACATTTTACCTTGAAACACGATCATAAAAATGCGTGAAATCGTATTCTCTTTGCATTCAGCCGTGAAACCGTTTAACGTCTCATGTTTGAAATGCCTTTCTTCATGAGTCACCCATTACATGTCATGAAAAACGAACACTGTAACTGCGGCCCATTATTCACTCGACCTGTTTACCCGGACACACACTCGGCCCACATGGTCAAATGTTCAACAGATTCAAGTTCAACATCAGTCACGTTTCAGGAAGTTCACTGGAAGAAGAAAAGCTCTTTTCTTATAAAGATGTGGTGATGCTTACAGACAAGGTCAATTTGAACGCACTGCCCCATCAATCAAATTATAAACTGAAAAATTATTTGTTTAGAGAAAAACAACCAAAACCAAGTAAATCAGTAGAATGTCCGAAAAGCCCTCATGGATGTAAGTTACCACATTTTTTTGTATTAGCTAAAAAAAAAATCCTTTAACCAGCTTTAAATAAGTAAGTAAGTAAGTAAATAAATACTCGAAATTGGTACAAAATCACATCATGCACCCAGAACCAAAGCCTATGCATCAGCCAAGAAATTTTTCCAAAATGGGAAAAACATATGCTTAACAGTTAAATTTTCTTAATTGCTCTCTCATTTTCTATGGGCCTCTTTTGTGTCTTACTATCCAATTCCACAAGCACCGTTACTACTACTCCTCCTTTCGGCTGTTCCCTTCAGGGGTCGCCACGGCGAATTCTCTCTCCATCTAACTCTATTCTCTGCATCCTCTTTTCTCACACCAAATAACTTCATGTCCTCTTTCACTACATCCATAAATCTCCTCTTTGCTCTCCTGCCTGGTGGTTCCAACCTCAGCATCCTTCTACCGATATATTCACTATCCCTCTCTGTACATGTCCGAACCATCTCAGTCTGGCCTCTCTGACTTTATCCCCAAAACATCTAACATGTGCTGTACCTCTGATGTACTCAATTCTGATCCTATCCATTCTCGTCCCTCCCAAAGAGAACCTCAGCATTTTCATCTCTGCCACCTGGAGCTCTTTCTCCTGACTTTTCCTCAGTGCCACTGTCTCTAGGCCATACAGGGCGTAGCTCAGGGGGCTAAGACATTGGACTACTGATCGGAAGGTCGGGAGTTCAAATCCAAGCACCACCAAGCTGTGCCCTTGAGCAAGGCCCTTAACCTGAAATGCTCAGTTGTATAAATGAAATAAAAATGTAATCGCTCTGGATAAGGGCGTTTGCCAAATGAATGTAATGTAATACAACATTGCTGGTCTCACCACTATCTTGGTCACCTTTCCTTTCATTCGTGCTGATACTCTTATCACACAAAACCCCAGATACTTTTCTCCCCCTTTTCCAACCTGCTTGCACATGCTTCTTCACGTCCCCTGCACTGTCCCTCCCTTTATTTATTTATATTGCCTCTTATAATACGGTCGTTCTCGTGACTGACAAATGTATCTATACCTTATAACAAGGTTTTGTGTGTGTGTGTGTGTGTGTGTGTGTGTGTGATGTGCATATATTTTAAAAGACTCCTAATTATTCATGAGTAGCAACGTGGAATCATGGGAAAACAGATTACAGGGTGCTCACATCCCACTTAATCATGGCCACATAATTGGCAGGTCCTCACAGCAAGGTGCAGACAGGCGACAGGCTAAATGGAAAGAAAAAAATACAAAAAATCACACAAAAAAAGGCACATCTAAAGACTGACTGGGATGACACGGACTGGGATGAGTCCTTGCCTTGCTTTGACGATTTGCCTCACAGAGCTTTGTAAAGTGCTTTTTATGAACTGCAGGAAGCTCTTTGCTGACACTGACGAGTGGCTGATCAGTCAATTTTAGTCGATTTCTGCCAGCAACTTGCATAAAGTTTGGAGAGCAACAGCAAAATGCATCACTCAGGAGGCAATCCATTACATTACTGTTCATGGCAGTGGTGTTTGGGGGGGGGCGACAACAAAACAATGACGACGTGGGATTTTCATGCCATCGCTCATCTGTTTCTTTGCACAGAACGGCACAATGTGACTTTGGCTTTAACAAGGAGCTCATGGAAACAGCTGGCTTATTAGATTTCTTGGACAAACCATTTGTAAAATGTAAAAACGCATCTTTTTTGGCTTTCCTCGGTGTGAAATGTGTCTCCACTTAACTATATGTGAAGGACAGATACACTCCATCTCATGCGTAACAAGCAGTATTATGAGCAGGAAGTTGTTTGCCATATATGGTGATATAGGGGTGTTTCTTTAATTCATGAGCTTAGGTGTGAACGACCAGAGCAATTTAATACGTGTGGGATTTATTAATGTCGATTGCATACGGCTGTGTGCAAGCATGCGTGATACATCAAACATTAATAATACATGTCAAAAAAAAAAAAAAAAACAACCATAAATTAGGTTCCCCAAATGAAGCCCCTGGATGAAAAGTTAACACCTGCAGGAATCACTTCTTTTGATAACGAGACACTGTGTGAACAGGTGATGTGACTTAAGCCAACAGTAGAGATTTCATCACGCCGTATCGGGCCAGTCTCACCACTCGAAGAGGCCCAACAATGGATGGAGCAATTAACATTCTCCTCTCAGGTGACCTGTAATCAAAGGACCAATCTTATCGAAGAATGTCTCACATTTACTTCCACCCGCCCTCACTGGAGTAAGATGAAAGTTTCATGCAAATAACAAAAAACAAAACACTACAATGCACATCTCACAAGAAGTCTGGCTGTCATTGCGTGACATTGCTTAAAAGCACAGCGCAAAGATAAAAACCCAAATAGAAATGTCTCCAAAGAAACAAGACCGGGGAAATCATGAAAGACTACCCCGAGTGGCTCATACACTGGTAGAGATCTCCTAAATTTTGAGATGAATAGAGCAAGTCTGAAAAGCAAGATGGAGCAAGCACTAAACTCTTGGTGCAGGCAGTGATGGTGGGATCAACACAGCGGGATCATTGTTCCGACTCAGAGGAAGCGCCGACTCCACGAGGCCCGTGCCAGCCTGTAGCTGCAGACGTTGCCACAGTCACTCGCTCGTTTCACCGATTCTCACTATGAATGACTGTGGGCAGCCCGGACATGTCTCTGACGCAGATGGGCAAAAGAATGCTCATTACCACACTACTACTTCCTCGTTCGAGACAGAAATGGAAAACCTGTGTATGTTTTTTCACACATGGCTCGCAGCATCAGTGACTGAGGGCGCGCAGACCGAGATGGTTTGTGGAATTCTCAACTGGTTCACTACCCTGCTTAGGACCGTCAGTGAAGTCAGGGAACATCTGGACAGTGTACGAACTGTCTCGACTGTGGATTACGCTCTGGGACGATGTTTATGAGTGTGGCTTGGAGGGATGTCTCTTAGGCTTGAGTGCAGAATTCAGATAGCAGGAGAGGAGAAAAGCGTATTTAATTAGACGTAATCAAATATCATTTTCCACTGTGATTACAATTGTTCCTCCTGTCAGTCAGGTCACGTGTTTGTGTTTCACCACACGCAATACAGAGGAAGAATGAACAGACATCACAAAAAAACCCAAAAAACACCCCCCCCCACACACACACACACACACACACCCACACCAAACAGTCTTTACTGTACTTCGCAAAAAAAAAGAAAGAAAATAAAAAAAGGGAAAAAAAAGATGCAACTACAGATATTTGTGGGTAGGAAGGATGCTGGAAAACCTCAGTGGTTTAACAACTTTTATACACAAATCACCATGGCACTGTGTGCTTATAATGATTAACACTAGTACAGATATTTCCACGGTTTATTTACTAAACTGGTCAATGAAAACACAATCAATTCTCCACGCCTGCAGCGTGGCTTCTGGTGTTACCCTTTATTTCATATATGCTTACATGAAAGCACTCCTAAGACATGTTATGGTTCAGACGCAGCACCATGTCAGTGCTGCTCTTCGCATGAAAACTGACCCAGCTTCTCCGTTTCATAGTTTCCTCCCTGACTTCATGGAGATACGGAGCGTAATAAATACCCGAGCAGTGATTTCATTATTCCAACATTCGGCAGCTCAAACAATTAACCAGGTATTCAAACACCCAAGCAGATCTGAAGGAGCTTGGTATGTGATTTAAAAAAAAAAAAACCCTCCTGTGAAGAGTTGGGTTTTTTTTTTTCAGCTTTCAGTCCACAATCTAACCTGAAATATTCAGTATGGGCAAAGGAAATTTTTGAAAAAGGAAATGCAGTATAATCTTCATACTAGCACTAAAACATTCTTCACTGAACCACGTAAAGTCGATGTTCTAAATTCACCAAATAGAAAAGAAAAAAAATTGAAATCACCTGCACTTCTAGTGTATTCAGAAAGCATTCAGACCCCTTTCAATTTTTTACCATTTGTAATGTTGCAGTCTTATGCTAAAATTATTCAAATTATTTTTTTCCCTCTTGAATCTACACTCAGTACCCCATAATGACGGCACAGACACAGAATTATAGAATTCTTTGCAAATTTATGAAAAAAGAAAAACTGAAATATTGCATCATTCCCAAGAAGACTCGTGGCTGTATTCGCTCAAAAAGGTGCTTCTACTAAGTACTGAGCAGAGGGGCCTGATACTTACGTCCATGTGATATTTCTGAATACACTCTATATGACAAAGACATGGCAGGGTGTTTTAGAGGATATGGCAACCTATATAGCTCAAACTTTCCCATGAGTGTCCAATAACATGATCAGGCAAGCAGATTCTGGCACATTACTCACTGTTAGCTAATGCTAAATGACTGGATATACTGCCAAAGTTCAACACTGTTCATACTAATTTTAAAGTAAAATACCAATTATAAGCAAGTAGTAAAGTCGGTGTTTAACGCAAACGCTCTTATTAGACATGAAGTGACTGACGCTACAAAAACAAGTCTAAAAATACATTCCAATGGACTGTCTGACTGTCTACATGAATACAGGTTTACTAATGAAACAAAAACAACATGTGAATACACAGCCCTAAATTATATATGCTCCGTAGCTCAGGATGGTAAACCGGAGTTGCTGTTACAGAATGATACTCGCATCTATAACTATAACCTTATGATGACACTAGCAAGTGACCAAGCCAGACAGAAGATTTTCTACAGATGTGCCCCACCGACCGATCCTGAAGCGCATGTGGTCTAACCCTGCTTCAGTTCCCCCACTCACTTTAGTTCCTACCAGCAATTAGTTCCCATTTATTCTCTCGTGAATGAGGGAACAAGGATTCCCTTTATAGGCGACAACATATTCAGTGTTGTCTTTAGTCCTCCAAGACCATCACTTTATAGCTTGCAGTGGCTGCATTCAAATATAGGAAATAAAATCTGCTGCAGTTTATGAGTTTAACGGCAGGGAAATGGATCTGATGCACATGAACATGATCTGCTCCAAGAAACTCTTCCTATCCAAGTTTCTAAATGACCTGGTGGATATTAAAAAAAAATAAACAAATAACAAAAAACAGACAGACACTGGGGGGGAAAAAAAACCTTGGCAGCAAACACACAGTCTGCAGCTTTATCATCCACAGGTGAACCTATTGTGGAGCTCTGAAAATAATGTACAAACAATATTAGAGCACATCATGTCATATCATATCATACTACTGAATTCTGATGGAGACAAACGCTCATTTTCCAAAATAACACACCGAGGAAACAGTAGATCTTTCTAAGAGGTGAGCAGGCATGACGAAACAAGCATTGAGAAACAGGAAATGTTACAATGTACAACCGAAATCAAGACACCAAACAAACTGCAGAATCGCACGCTTCCCATGTATGTGGACATTTAGTGACATTTAAAACATGTCCTCGCTGACAGTTCAGGAGGTGCAGACACCAGGAATGCAAGCTGTTGGCTTGACGGCAGTGAGGGATGGAAAGAGTATCCCAGAGACGACTAGATGAGTGCCTATGATGGTTTCTTAGCTAGGGTCAAAGTGACTTGCTCTCAGATTAACAGTCTTGCACACAGATGGTTTTCATAAAGCCTCACCTCCAAGACTGTAAATTTAACATTTCAGGAGCTACTGAAATGTATTTGAAATATTTGGCAAATTTCTGCTCCTTAGTTTCGCAGAAGTATAATATCCGTACGTTTACGGCATGGTTATATACATTATATGAGGTAGTTCACAAAAAAAACAAAAAACAAAAAGCCACGGTAGCAAAATGCAAAACGGCAGGAACACACACTGTTCTCCTGCACTAAACTACATCCTGAGCTACAATAACGGACCAGATTTGATGGTCTGAGTGAGCCATGACTCAGCAAAAAGAACAGATTTCGAGACAGCGAGGGGTCGAGGAAAGCGCCTTCTGTTGGGTTATTTACTTGTCCCAAAACAACCCCATGTTTACAGGGTCAGAATAATCGACTACTGTACACAGACATCAACAACCAGCAAGTCAATTGTCAAGATTTATTTCCTTATTTTCCTCCTCAATTTGGTCACCTGCCAATTCCTTGCAAACCAGCTCTCTCCAATCGTATACCAACCACCACATCCGCTCAAAACGCTGCTCGGGCCGCATCACAGGGCGGAGTGACACACTCGCACCCTGTTTGCACGTGGTTTTAAAATGCGTTGTGGGAGATCGTTGGTACGAGCTGAACGCTGAGACATGCCATCGTGTACAGCTCTGAAGGTCATGCCTCTCCAAGGTGTCCAGCGGACCACTTGTGTTCGGGTTTCTTTGATGCCTACATGACCTGCGCTGGAATGTCAAAGAGCCCCATGTGCAGTTGTTAATCTTCTATCCAAATGGAAACTGCAGCTGGTTTCACTTGTGCTCCAACCATGTACATCGGTGCTCCTCTCCATTATTTTGAGCGCTGACACCCTATCACCAAAGCAACCACCACATCCTGCACTCGTGACGCATTTAACTGTTAAGCCCTCGTCGGGGGCACCTTTACACTACAAGATGTTTGGTCGGATGTGTCCCAGACCAACCTGGCAATCGGATCACAATGCGTCCTGATGGTCATTCACACTCGTATTTAGCGCTGTCCACTCGTGATCTGCTAGCCCGAGACACATTATAACTTCAAATGTAAACAGGGTCTTGGGGGAAAAGAGCTTTCTTTCCTCTTTCAGGCAGAAGTGACTGTGATTGGCTAGTGTCACTGTGAGTGATGGTGGAGAGTGAGAGCATTCCATCCCTCCAACCATGAAAGAACAGATATTTCTTGCCCATTCTCCAGATTTAAACTCTCAGTCTCTTGATAGAAGGGTGAATACTTTAATGCTGAGCCACTTGGGAGCCCGGATTAGCGAGACTTATTTTTGTTGCTATTAATTCAGCCAATGCGTTATCAATATTCCAGCCACAGCAGCAAACTTATCTCCTAAGTCCTTTTTGCTAATGCCGGTTTTAATGCTAGCCCATATGCCTCATGGAGCCCTCCGAGGCACTCACCAGGTCTTTCCTCCTCAAGTTCTCACTCATGTTTCATTCTGTGATGGGTTAAAGCCCTACCTGAACCTGATAAACAAATCCATTCCATAGAGCACTCGACTGACAGGTGCTCGACTTACGATTTTTCGAAGTTACAATGGCTATTGTGATCCACTAAAAATTGTAAAATATTCACAAAATATTTAAAATTTGTGGGCAGGCATCGCTGACAGGCCAGCATAACAGCGTATGACGTACGCGGACGTTCAGACGATGCCCGGAAGTACGCGGACGGCACCTGGAAGTACACGGCCAACAGGTGGAAGTGCGTGTATGATGCCCAGATCACTCGCCTCGCGCGATGCTTCACTCTCTCCTGCAACTCACGGCGTTAACTTCTATACCTGGGTACTGTACAGTGCATTACCACGGGGTTTTTTGTAACGGAACAGCTTCAGAGGCGGCTGTCTGTAGTCAGAGCTCAGTATTTGTGTAGCGGGGTGTCACGGCTGGATGGAGCTCAGAGACACAGTGCGGCTGCCTACACCAAGTGCGGTTCCCTGACAAACTCTCTCTTGTGACAGAAATGTGATTGAAATGAAATCTCGCTTAAATGTTAACTCGCTCCACAGTAGGGCTGCCACGATTAGTCGACTAGTCACGATTACGTTGACTATCAAAATCGTCGACAACTAATTTAATGGCCGACGCGTCGTTTGAAGCTTTGTAAGATCCTGAAAGACGCAGGATAAGTAGTAGGATTTAAGAGTGTAATGACGGAG
>JAQMCW010000005.1:11201705-11215732 GCA_030068335.1 Chrysichthys cranchii
AAAACCAAATGAATGCAGAAATCACGTAACGAAATGCTACTGCCTCACCAGCCATGAACCTCACCGCACGTCACTGGTCTCAGGGCACCATGTACACACACTTTCACACACCTCACACATCGGGGCCATTTAGAGTCGTAAATCCTCCTACTGTCATGTTTTTAGGGCGGTGGGAGGAAACCAGAGAATGTGGAAAAACCCAATGTGAAGATAAACAGCACCACAACCTACGACCCTCAAATAATCCTGATCATCTTCAAGGATTCTGATTAAGCACTTACGTAACGATTATAAAATGCCTAAGCATTGACACATAGAAACTGGTGGTCTTTAACTGTGGCCTTTAAGAGTTGAAGGTGAAGAGAAGCTGCCCTCAGGCTCCTGATGAAAACACACAGCTTCCTTCAGTTGTCCTCGACAGTAACGTGTGGGCGTATGGGTTTCGCATGTGAGTCCGTGAGCAAGCAAGAGGGACGATAAGTGTTTAATGTCACTCCGAACACAGTGCGGACAACAGACAGATGGTGAGGGGGAGGAGTAAACTCTGGATCACCATGAAGGCAAAAGTCAAGCATACACTCTCACACACTGACAGATGCTGCATAATGCCTGACAGCTCCTCTTTACACCACGCACCTCTGTTTGCATAGATTTGTCTCTTCTACAGCGAAGTCCCATTTTCCATTTTATTTTTTTTTTTCAAATATGTGACACAAATGGAATAAGAGACATCCAGACATAGACACAATCACCAAGAGATTGACAAAGACGACAGGCTGGGAAAAGGATCAACTTTAAATACTGACACAAGGATGTCACGTACATGAAGTAATCTGACATAAAATAGGGAGACTGAGTCAGAAATGGAAAAAGGAGTGCGTATGAGAAAGCAGGAATGTGTCAACCTTGCTAAACTCTAAGCCCATGGAGTTGCGTGCAGAGCTCACATGTAGGTTTATGGCAAGTACAGAGATCATGCTGCTGGATTAGGACTAGCTTTAACAGGATTTAACGGTGGGTTAAAATCCTGACATCCTACAAATGCCCTTAGATTTCTACTACAGAGACAGCTCGACAAGAGTCCATACGAAATTGTTTATTAGCTTTCCCTGCGAGCAACTCTTCACCTATGGGGCAACGTGCTAAGAATCCATATTTATCAAATTTGAAAAGAAAAGAAAAAAAAAAAAAACATTTTCAGGTTTTATTTCAAGAAAGGATTTCAAACATTTAAGAATCCAGTAAAAAATATTTTAATATACCATTACTCTCAGGCAGAAGCCTTGCATTTCTGTATTTCCTCATGTGAATTCTTTTTTTTTCTTCCAGAAATTAATCCTACTGATCACGCTTCACCGAAGTAAAGTATAAAAAAGAGCTCGTAACTCCACTGGATCCTCAAACAGTCTGCAAAATAATCACAGCTCCACCCTGTCTCCATCTGAATGAAGCACTACATGCACACAGCAAAGGTGTTTGGAGACACTGGAGTCTCTCTCATAGATGTTCGGTATGCCAGATCTGCAGTTAAAGGCTAAAAAAAAAGCACTGGCTGTTTGAATAAGTACAGCGTTTTCATTCCTCGAGAAACAATATGTCTACAAAGGATAATGCTTTGCGTATTTAAGGCCTGAGACATGAGGGAGCGGAGAAGAGTGCAGGCAAACCACGGCTGGTTGGAGAGCAGTTTAGTGGTGATGTGTGGGGCGACCTATAAACCAGGTAGGCCTGCTAGAATATCTCATGGGTTTGGGTGTGTTGGGTCAAAAAGTGACAAAGCAGCTTTAATATAACTAACTACCTAAGTTATAGATAACTTACAGAAACACCATGTGCAACAGGCCTTGTGCTATAGGCGCTCTGAATTGTGTACAATAAGCTATGCTCTGATTATTAGGCCACCTTCTCGTCCTCATCTAGTGAGTACGCTCAAGTGTTTGAAGCACGTTGAAATAGGTTAAATCCTGGAACTGTGACCTCCATTGTTTTTCTTCACACTCTAAACAGCAGTTTAGACCTACACTGCAAGTTCACTGTTATGATGTAAAGGATGCATCTCATCTAGGTTTGTGTGGGACAGAGTGAAAAAGACAGACAGGGTTCATGTCTATAATGACAGGTTACTTGTTTTGTTGCTATTCAACAATAATAAAAAAAACACCATTTGGAACAGCTCGGCTGTTTATTTAGTAGCCTAGGCACAGACGGCATTAAGCAATAGACAATGGCTTCCGATCAACGTATTATGCAGGCATTAAAAAACCTTAAAAGGCCCACACATCACTAGTCTCGCATTTGCCGTCAAATCAAAACCAATACTGTCTGAGCACTTTTATCTTTTAGAGTTTTTTGGCTTAATGTAATCAACAACCAGAAAAAAAACTGAGTGCGCACACAGCTACAGCTAACTCCATAACCTGTGAATTGACAACAACGTCATACTTACTGCCTCAGATATGGCCGTTCAAATCGGTAACCTGATGAATGGATTGCCTGATTTTGGCAAAATATTAATAATACATGGGGGAATCGAAAAGTAAAGGCAATTTTAGCATGACCTGATAACCCAGAGAAAGAAAGCCAAAGCATGGAGTGTAGACATTCGTCTTCTCCAGTAAAAAAGAAATTCAAAAGTCAGCTTTCCCACAAGAAAATCATGCTAACGTTCTTTTGGGACATGAAGGGGTCTATTCTGACGCATTTCCAAGCGCATGGGCAAACAGCAAACAGTGCACATTACTGTGCATTACTGCGAAATGAACATTGCAGCAAAAGAAGAGGAATGCTGTCCAAAGCGGTCTTGCTGCATCATGACAATGCATGTCCTCATACAGCAGCAGTGACATTAGAGACAGTGCAATGGCTGGGGTTCGAACCCGATCCTAATTACAGCCCGGATCTGGTGCCGAGCAAATATCACATCTTCAGTCACCCGAAGGAGGCACTGTGTGGTCACAGCTTCACCTCTGATAATGATTTAAAAGAAGTGGTACTCACATGGCTTCAGAAGAAACCGAAAAACTTCTTCTCTGCGAGAATACGGAAGCTAGTTGAACGATACAACAAATGTGTCGTCTTGCATGGGGACTATGTGGAAAAAGTCATATGTTCAGTCTCTCACAGTTACTTCTGTCAAAGCCATTAAATGCATTTTGCCTTTACTTTTTGATCCCCCCTTGTATAATGACACATGCAACTATGTGACCGTATATAAAGACACAACACCAACTTTGACGACATGGTGTTTAACTATTTGAAAAACACAGGGTTCCTGTCATTTACTGAAAAGTAACGGTTTTGGACATACAAGTTTTCTGCCCAACAGGATGATATATGATGTATATTTTTATAAGGACAAGTAGCGCCAAACGCCTTTTAATTGACTGGTCTGCAATATGATGATGGAGAAGGAGAACAAAGCATGTACAGAGATCACAGGATAAATAAATGCCTCTATGAAGTTCAGTCCTCTGGACCTCATTTCTCATCTCACATGCAGTTTCAGCAGTTTACATGTTCAGTCACGTTCTGGTTTCAGTCAAATTGCTCTCTTGCATCATTTTTTGATTGGTTGTTTTAATCCACACTTATATAAGTGCATTCGCCATGTTCATACCTGCCCAAGGGTGTAACCTCACACTGAATAAATCCTGCAAGTGTGAATCCACCCTTACACCCACCATGCCTGGCAGGTAAAATCTTAGTCTCACATCCAGCCTGGCTGCTTATTTGAACATTAAACACAGCCAAACTAGCAATAACAGCTTTCTGGATCATTTCTAAGCAAAATTGAATATGAATAAACAAAACACCCACTCCATCAGGCACACACAATTATATACATACAGTATACACTAACCATGTTGCAATAAAGACCTGAAAAAAAGAGCTCATCCTATATCTGAGTGTGTCTGAGTGAGTCAAATGGATGCGGTGGTACTCGGTGGGTAAGTAGTGGAGAAAGTGACACACACTGACATCATCAGGCTTGTTTAGCCTGTGTAAAACAAAAAATATTTATTTCCATCCTAAGGCCAACGCTTTATACCATGTGAAAACAATTACGGTCGTGCTTCAACTCAGATGATTGAGCTTATTTTGTTCTCCATGACTAACGGGAGAATTAGATAGCCGTTATATTCTTGCTTTCCCACAGCTTCCTGAGACATCCTGGTTAATTCATTGCGGCTCTTATCTGTGCATTTTGGACTGTGCAAACGTACCCTCCGGGGTCCTATGCACACTGCCTTTGATGAAGCGTCTTTATCTTTTTCAGAGGAGTTGGATGTGCTTTCTATTCTGGTATGGTATTGGGAGATTCATTTCTCCGTCCACTGAATAAAAGTATAATACCGAAGGCGTAGGTAGGAAATGTAATCACTTCAGTATATCCATCTCTGTGTGTGCGTATGTGCGCGCGAGCAAGAGAGATTGAATAAAATGGGAGAAAAGGACTTACGGTCAGAGCTGAAGTCATCCACAAGTATAATTTCTTGTATGAGATGGGGCGGACTTCTGAGAAGTACACTAAAGCACACAGGGAGTGAGAGACAGTGTGTGTGTGTGTGTATGTGTGTTACAAAGATAGCTGAAAGTACCACCACTAGCATGCTCTACTAGTACAAGGTCTTCTTCACTGTAGGTTGTGAGAATCTGTGATTATTACCTTTTAATGGTGCGCAGGAGGGTGGAGCGAGCTTCATTGTGGAAGGTGATGATGATGCTGGTGGAGGGCAGGTCAGGGTCGAATGTCACTGAGGCACACCTGAAAGATAGCAAATATGAGAGAGCGAACCCTCCTACATGGAAGTACTTGGACCTGAAAGGTGTAGGACAACTACGTACTATATGTGAAGTATGTTAAGCTAATTAAAGTGAAAAAAAAAGAAAAAAAGATCGATGCATTGATCTTCTGAATGTGGCACGTTAGCTAACTAATAATTTGTGTGTTCTCACTTTGCATTTATAACTGCCTTTAGCCTCTTTTGTATCATCTGAGTTGCTCTTGAATCCTGTCAGTTATGATATTCAGCAACTGTAGCTTACCCACTTTCATCTTTTATGAAACACCTTTTTTTTTATTCAAGTTTGATTCAGACATTCATGGCAAAAATGTATGGCAAAAATCTATCTATCTATCTATCTATCTATCTATCTATCTATCTATCTATCTATCTATCTATCCATCCATCCATCCATCCATCCATCCATCCATCCATCCATCCATCCGTTCGTATATTTTGGCAGACCAGTTTCACAATTTTCCTTTTTATTATTCAAAAACTATGCAGGATGTACGCTTTTAGCCCTTGACAGTGCATGTGTGCATGCACTTATGTATATACGTTCCCTCTTTTGTCATGGCGTGATGAAAGTCTTGCCATTTAGATGCGTATGAGTGTGGGTGTGTGAGTGCATGTATGTTACCTGTAGTGCCGTGTGTCTCTGATGGCCCTTTCACTTCCCAGTCTGTCACTCTCCTGCAGGTTGAAAGCATGCTCTTTGTACGGATCCACTCCTGCTTTCAGCTGTTTACTGGCTAAATAGGCTTTCTCATCAAAGCTGCCCAACAACTGAGCCTGCTGCTCAGCCCGTGGAGGATGGGTCACCTGAAATACAGAGAGAGAAAGAGAGGGGGGAAGGAGTGACAGAGAAAGGGAGAGAGATAAGGAGAAACTATGAAGACTAGGAGAAACAAGTAACTATTCAGGTGTCAGAGGTATAAATACGACATTAATAACAATGTTGGGAGTTGGGTTGGGAACAGACACTCGATTACAAATTAAAATCAAATCCCATAAAATTTCAATTTTGGTTCTGCTTATCGGTTCTTTGATAACCCTTTATTTAAAAAATATATCAAACAAACAAAGACTATATAGCATGAGCACGGGAGCTCGCTTCGATTACTGTGGCTAGCTCACAGTGGTGCTCCAAAATAAATGTGGCTCTGTTGCCAGAGGACATTTCCAACTAAAAAAAAAAAACCCACAGCTTGCTAGCCTTACCGCCAAATGGGATTGCAAAATAAAACTATTTTATAAAGTTTTAAAAATGAAAAAAAAAAAAAATGCTTTAACTGAATGGTCAAAAGTTATGTTTTGTTATCTAAACATTCTCGAAACCTATTATTTTTAAAACCATCTCGGAATCCAGAAGTACTGAAATCAGTAAGCGGAATCAGAAGTGGTATCCGAATCGATAAAATTCAAACGATAGCCAACACCACCTGAGAGAAAGTAAACAGAGTTAGGTTAAAAACAGCATTGAAACAAGACTAGATTTCTTAAAAAATAAATAAATAAATAAATAAATAATAATAATAATAATTCAAAAACAAGAAACACTGTCATCCTGCAAGAGTGCTTTAAGTTTTACCCTTTATAGAAAAATGAGTCTCTGGATCATTAGGAGGCAGAAGGAAACAGCTGCAGTAGGAGCTAATTAACAGCACAAAGTGTACGTGTAACTTATGTGTGAGTAATCTCATGTCTCAGCGTCTCTGGCAAAAAAAAAAAAAAAAAAAAAAAAGGTTTAAATTCAAAAATTCTAAAGGATTTTCTCGAGTTGTGCTTTGCACCACATGGTGTGACAAAACATGACGCAATTCTAAAGGAGTCCGATTGATGCTAGCGGATCATTAAGTAAATTTCATGCATTAAAACACATCACTCTTCATGTTGATGGCACTGCTTTTGAAGTTATAAAACGTAATTAATTAGCACTGAATTATAATTATTCTGTATATGTTTTGACATTGGCAATGTTAGTGCACTCCACTGCTTCAGCGACAGTAATTATATCAGAGTAGACACCGGTTTTTATTATTAATTTAAACTTGGCAGATACTGAACAGCAAAAGATATTAAATGGGCAGGGATGAATGATAAGCTGCCAGATGAAAAGACGTGAAGGCAGCAGGAATAAAAGGGTGTGTGCAAAATGCATGAGAGAGTGATGGGGAAAAACAGAGAGGCTGCATTCTTCAGTACGGTGTTATTAACGATCTGTCAGGAAAAGCTTAACTTACATGCGAGTCTCCAAACTCTATGACCTCACTTTCCATTACTGAGGGGGAAAAAAATAGAATTTGAGACTTTTTACTCATAATCTCTCCGATTATAAACAAGTAGACATTCACAAAGAGCTGGAAGCATCCCTGCATCAGATCTGCGCATCACTGGAATACATAACTAGTCCTTTCTGTCTTCTGTTCTGATCCACATATGGTATCTGCAATTTCTCCTAAGATACTGAGCACAATGTCCGTTCCAGTAAAACACATCTGTGCAGAATTAGACGTGTCATATCTCAACTGTGTGTGTACAAACTGCTAACCAGAATGCCAAGTGCAATAATTTTCCAAATGCAGAGTTTTTTTTTTTTTAAATGTTTATGCAAATGTCTGATGCTGCACTTGTACAAAAATAGCCATAATGAGATGCATCTGCCCATACGCTTGTACCATCTGCACTGTCAGAAAATAGATGCACGGTCCGCCTGCAAGCACTCACCGTCCTGACAACTTTCACTTAGATTAATTCAGGTAATTTTCTTAAAGAACACCTGGTCCCTTGAAGTTCTGGGATGAGCGAGCGAGATTTATTCGACGACAGCTCTAAATAATAGAGGATGAATTAGTCCTGTCAGAACATTGGCCCTCGTGAAGACTACAATGGTGTAAGATGGACAAGATAAGCATGGAGTTAAATGATATTTACCAAAACCTGAACCAAACAAAAAACAGAAGTTAGGGGTGAATTCTTATTCTATATTGAAACGTCCATGATGTCCAGTGAAAATATTCAGTAAACTGACTTGTGTAAGTATTACAAATTCAGATTCATGCTCCGATTTAAAGGTCCATTATGCAGGAGTTCATGGGGATCTACTAGCAGAAATGGAATCTAGTATACTGAAGTATGTTTTCATTAGTGTATAATTACATGTTAACTAAACATTGCTGTGTTTTTGTAAGTTTACAACAAGCCCTTTATATCTAGATCGGGCGCAGGTCCACCTCCAGAGAGCCGCCATATTGCACTGCTACAGTAGCCCAGAATGGACAAACCGTTAAAGAGCCCTTTCTACATGTTGCACTTTTACAAGTAGCAGCATAAACCGGCCAGGAAGGAAAACAAAGAAGAAGAAAGGAAGACAAGGAAAAAGAAAGGAGTGCTGGCTAACAAGTTTGGGAGTACTTGGAAGTAAGCCAGGTTGGTTGCAATCAACTGAATCCTACACAGTGGACCTTTCTTCTTCTTCATCCTAGCGATAGTCCCGCGCCATGCAGGGTCTGCTGTCCTCACAAGCCATCCCAGCATTGTGACATCCGATGTGACGACATGTCGCTCCGTCTGACGTTGGCACACTCACACACCAGTGGGCAATTTAGGGTAGCCAATCCGCTTAATGAGCATGCCTTTGGAGTGTGGGAGGAAACCGGAGTCTTAGTCTTAGGTCCTTGTCATGCCGTACGGCACACAGGGTGTCAAGCGGACCCCACGAGGCTTGGTTGACATTTCTGTAGCTAAGTGCATTCTACAGGGTGAGGTCGCTAGCCCCACACCCAACCGTCCCCTAGCTCGGGACTCGGGTTCATGCACACAAACACTATACAAACACTAGGGTAGCCAATCCACGTAATGTGCATGTCTTTGGACTGTGGGAGGAAACCGGAGTACCCAGAGGAAACCCACACGGACATGGGGAGAACATGCAAACTCTACACAGAAAGGCACCCGTGCCGAACCCAGGACCTTCTCGCTGTGATGTGACAGTGCTAACCACCTGCCCTACACAGTGGACCTTTAACTCCATAAAAAACTCCATGTGTTCAACAATTTCGGGAGTAATATTTAAAGCAATTTAAATGTCTTAAGCCTTAATACACGGGAAAAATAACAAGCTCTACAGCAAATTTATGCAGCATGAATGTTTTTAGTTCATCATTCTTTCGAAAAACACATTTCTTGGTCAAAGAGAGCAAATTCTTTAGAGAACTTTAGAGGAAAAAAAGCACCAAGTCTAATTAGAGTAAATCAATTCAAATTAAGTACGCGATACAGCACTATTAAATCAGCTCAAATGCAAATGATGCACTGAAATGAGCTGTGCCAAGAGTAAACCGCTAATTAAGAAATGATGTAATATTATATATTAAATATCATATATCAAAAACAACAATCAACTGAATACATATTAAGCCTTGAGAGGATAAGGAGCCACAACTAAAAGGAGGTCGACTCATGGTTTCCCCAACAACATGCAAGGGTAACATCCAAAATCCAGAGACAACACTCAACAAAGAGTCACAAATCGAATAAAACTTCGTATCAGCCTGGCCTGCACTGAAAATGAAAATCAAATTAATTGCAAGGGGGAGAACATTTATGAGGCCCGAAACTAGAACAAAGCTCTTCCTCATGACAAGGACTTTACTGCCAATCAGCCGACCTGTTAACCAGAGGCCGTAAACCAGACAGCATATAAGAGTGTCCTTTCGAACAGCTGGTAAAGGATAGTAAGTATAAGGCCATTTCATCTCATTTTAAGGGCAGTGCATGCAGTGCCAAAACTAAAAAGGCAGCTCAAATATCAAAGCAGCAGGCTAAAGAGAGTGGAGGTTGCTGTGCTACAAGTGCTGTTTTGGCTCTTGTGAACACATATCTTATTAAACAAGATGGCATGCTGATCTGGATCACAGCTCTGAATGCAGTCACATGGCAAGACCGGGTGATGCACAGCATGGACACTAACCTCGTCATCAGTCAGTGGCTAGAAGAAGACAATCCACCCTCATATTTTAATCCTGTACTTAGGACCTGTGAAGCACTTCTGAAGTAGGGTGTGATATCAACATCTGTATCTTGTGGAATAATAAAGAATTCAGCAAGAGCGTTACCATCATTGCTGTGTTATACTGGTATTCATAAGGTTCATCTTCAGAGATAACACTGTATTTGTAACATGGCGTTTCTACATTGGTTTGATAAACGGCTTGAGGCTTAGCGTGAACTTGTGATTTGAAAAATATTCCAAGAGATTCCATAACCAAATAATTTCCCATTGCACTGTTAAGATTTTTTTCGTAGTGTTAAGATGGCATTTAATGTAAAAACCTTTTACACACACACACAAACACATTTATTTTTTCATATTAAATGTGCCCCTGTATGCCTGCTCATTTGTGCAGTTATCCGGTCAAGACCTTCAATTAATGTTCACATCAAACATCATAATGGAGAAAAAATGTGATTTATGTCACTTTAGCTGTGGCATGTGTGTTGTTGCTAGATGGGTTGGTTTGAGAAACTGTCTGGGAGTTGAGAATCTTCTGGGAATTTCACACACAACAGTCTCAGAGATTAAACAGAGTGGTGCAAAAAAACCAGTTCTTGTTTGCAGAGGGTCTGTAGGCTGAAACACCTTGTTGATGAGAGAGAGAGAGAGACAGAGAGAGAGAGAGAGAGAGAGAGAGAGAGAGAGAGAGAGAGATCAGAGGAGAATGACCAACTTGTCGGAGCTGACAAGAAGCCTACAGTAACTCAAATAATCACTCTTTACAACCGCGGTGAACAGAAAAGCATCTCAGCATGCACAAAATATTGAACCTCGAGGTGGATGGGCTTCAACAGCAGAAGGCCACATCAGATTCCACTCCTCTCTTCAAATACCTTCAAATATCCAGTTTGGGTGCGCCTGAGCTCATGATGGCCTCAGATTCTTGTTCTTGGCGGACAGGAGTGGAACGTGATGTGGTCTTCTGCTGTTGTTGCCCATCTGCTACAAAGTTCAAAGTTTTGCGCATGCTGAGATACTTTTCTGCTCACCTCGGTTGTAAAGAGTGATAATCTGAGTTACATTATCCTTCCCGAAAGCTTAAGTTAATCTCATTTCCCTCTGCTCTCTCTTATCTTCAAGGCTTTTCCACCCACAGACCTGTTGCTCACTCAGTGCTTTTTGTTTTTTGCACCACTCAATGTAAACTCTAGAGACTTTTGCGTGTGAAATTCCCTGGAGAGCAGCAATTTCTGAAATACTCAAACCAGCTAATCTGGTACCAACAACCATGCGAAAGTGAAAGTCACAGAGATCACACTTTTCCCCCATTCTTACGTCTGACCTGCATCTGCATGATTTTATGCATTGTGTTGCTGGCATATGATTGGCTGATTAGATAAGTACATAAATGAGCAGGTGCACAGGGGAGTGGATGGTAAGTGCCCTTCAATACAGATGACACAAATCAAAAGTAAACACACATAAGCATATGCTTGACTAATAGATTTTCCTCGTCATGCCGAGCTGTGGATGTTAAGTCCCGATGGCATGCAGCTTACGGTGTGGCGAGAGCTGCTCTGTTGCTATGGAGCTCAAGGATGTGGCAGTGAGACAGGATTCAATACTAATTTCTCTCTCTCCCTCTGTTTCCTTTTCACACATAGACATGGCAACCACCTCCATTTAAACTATTGATTTCAGTTGGCAGAGATTAAAGCAAACTCACAGATGATTTCCTGAATGAGATATTCTAGTCCAAGCCTGGTCTACCCATGCGTGTATTCTTTTATCTGTAATAAGATTTCCTGACATAGTTTAATAAAAACAGGTTCCGAATGAGACACTGCAGTGCTATATTTCTCCATGGGCTAAAAATGAATTTCCTGAATAAAATTATAATCAACATTTTGGCACTTTTAGGGAAATATCGATAAACTGCCTGCTCGCTTGTCATCTGGGTTTAAAGATAAGGTCAGTAAATAGACTGTGTAAACTTTTTTTCCAGTAAACTTTTCTCCACTTGATGAATTTGGCATCCACCTGTCAAGTGCAGAGTAAACGATGGTTGTGTTTCTGTAGCTCACACACATCTTTGCTCCTAAAATCTTGGAACCAAGCATGAGGCTTTGTCTTCAAGGCTAGCTTCATCCAAAACTCTATTCCACTGCCCTAATATTAGGTTTTATCAGGTTTATCGACCACATGTCAATCCGGTTAGCTTGCGTAACAAGTTACAAATTGTTGTGGTAAGCCTTGCCAAAGATGGATGGGCCAAGTGGTGTGTTATTGTAAAATATAATAAATTGTAAACGTTAAATACATTGTAATGTAAAATATAAATGTTTAGAGTGATGAATGACAATCATGACATAATCAAAAAACAGCAATGTGGCATGTGCCTAGTTTGACAACTCCTACGACATGACCCTTGACATTCCTTCTGTAGCCATGATTGACAATTTCTTGATCCTCCTCCTGGACGATACACAAGGACATGAACAATGATTGGTCAGGGTCAAATGTGTACTACTTATTGTACTGTCTCTCACCCAAGACATGGCAAGAATTAATGGCACCCCGACTGCCCAATCTGACATGGTGACCACTGTGAAAGAGAAAAACATTGCCTGTTATATTATAGCCTGATAAGAGTCTGATAAGAAACTGATACTGTCAAAAGCATTTGTCTTATAGACAAATGATTTTATTGATGCCCGAAAATCCCCCTGTTTTCCATTTTCAATACACCCCAATACCAGATACTAATCCACTTCCAACATCCTCACCGTACCCAAGCCAATACTCTACAAGCCTCAAGTTATGCATTAAACATGCAACAGCAGCAGGCTCTAAGACAAACGATCTTGTATGTTGAATGCAACATCTGCCTTGCGTCAGTCAACTATCACACACAATCATGACATGAATATTTCAGAGGATCGGCCAAAACCTGCTCCAATACATCCACATGCTGTTATCCCTGATACAGACACTCAGCCCCAGATCTGTATATCCCAATCCGTTTTCGTTGTAAACCTTCTTTGTTAAAAACTGCCAAGCAGTTGAGCTATGCCTTCGAGATCAGCGTGTTCCATGGACGTCCCCAACTCTGCTCTGGTACAGCTGGATGCCTGCAGGTTGGTGATTCCTCTCCTGGATCACACTTAATATGACTACACCAGATGCAGTGCTGGGAAATCCCCATACATGAGCAGAGCCCAGAGGAGCACTTCTAGCACCAGGACTGCACTTCTGCACCCCTGATCTACCCCCAGATGAGCTGCAGTGGAGAAAAGGACAGCACTGAGCAGCACTTGAACCTGCATCTTTTCCCCCAATCAGCAGTTGGACTCTAAAAAGGGCTTTCAACATTTCCAGCCTGTACAACACTCTGATGTGAGCAACATCCATCCACAGAGGGACAAACCGGTGAGGTGCAAAGACACATCTCGAGCTGTGCATTGGCATTAACCAAGATGCAACACACACACACACACACACACACTGCAGCTCGCGGCTTAATTAAAGCAATGCGGTAAAGTGAAGCCCTATCCACTCATCCCTTACTATAAGCGGAAGAGTCCTGTCCTCTCGCCGGATGTCCACTCGCCCCGAGGCGGCGGCTTTCGCCCCGCGGCTTTTGGCGCCCGCGGCGCGCGCCTGAGACGCTGAAGAAGGGCTCGCGCGCGGCTTGTTGTCCTGCCACAGGTAATAAAAGGTGCCCAGGATCCAAGCCACGGTCAGGATGGCGATGGCGTTGGCCCTAATCCTGCGCATGGTGAGTGTCCATAAGGAGCAGGGCTTGCGGAGCTCCAGCACGTTGCGGTGCGTGATGAAGCCCTTCTTCTTCTTCTTCTTCTTCTTCTTCTTCTTCTTATTCTAAGGACTGTTGTGCGGAGATGCCTCGCGCGGCACTGCTCACAGGTTCCCAGCCTCAGCGCGCACTGCTGCTCGGATTGAGAGGACTGCTCTGCGCGGTCCTAGCGCCGAGGGATTCCGTGCGTTTGCGTTTGCTCCATCACTCTGTCGTGTTTGTTCCACACAAACAAAGCGATTATCAGCTGCACACGATGGCCACGTCCCAAACCGCCTAGTGACACCACAGGCGCTAATATAAGGCGTCTGTTTGGAGTTCAGGGGTAAGGAGGTAATGTTTTGGTGTAAAAGTCATCCATTGAAATGAATCATGAATCGAATCAGTCACATACAGTTGGTCCTCGCATTAACGGACTAATTGGGTGGTG